>JASNJN010000830.1:0-10077 GCA_030180075.1 Mikrocytos mackini
CCACTGTCAGTCTATCTAACTTGACGTGGTATTCTTTGTAWTTACTAATGGCTCTTTTATCCCAGCCATTGCTTTTCATTACTCGTACGAGTCCGGCGAGTTCGTTTTCATACCGTATTACTTCGTGAGGCTGTACTTTTTTCACAGCATTTATAACTACTTCCTCATAAATCGGAGCCATTTTATGTTTTACTTGGCCCGCTGAACGCGATAGCCAGTCAGCAACGGAGTTATCACTTCCTTTTATGTGCTGTACATCGTAGTCAAATACGGTCAGGCGTTCACGCCATCTTTCTACTCGGGCGTTTGTCCTTTTAATGGTGCTCTGACTCATTAAGGTTACTAGTGCTCGATGATCCGTGAGCAATGTAAAATGCCTTCCGAGGAGATAATTTTGGAAATTAAGGAATGGATACACATGCCAATGCTTCTTTTTCCCCTACTGAGTAGTTTTTCTCGTATTTTCTAAACTGGGACGACCAGTAAATAACTGGTTTATAGTCTCCGTTAGCCTGTTCCTGTTCAAGAACGGCACCCATTCCATCATCGCAAGCATCTGTTTTCAGTACCACTTTGCGGTTGGAGTCTGTATTGAAGAGGGCTAATGCATCTCTTCTTCTAATCATTTGTTTTATTTCATCAAACGCTTTAACACACTGTTTGGACCAGACGAATGTACTGTCTTTTTTAAGTAACTCGTATATCGGTTTAGCAACTATTGCCATTCGTTCGATTAAACTTCCGGTAATAGTTTATTACTCCCAATACCTGACGCACTTCCTTAACTGTCTTTGGGCCCCGGAGTTCTTGAATTGCGTCAGCTTTTATACTTGACGGCTTTATTCCTTCTGAGGAAATTTCATAACCCAGCCAATCCACTTGGGTTGTACACAACTCGGACTTATCTCGGTTTATTTTAATTCTTTTTGAATCAAGTCTGTCTAAAACTACTTTGATTCTTCGTTCTAACTCGTTTTTACTACTGGCTGCAATTAAAATGTCGTCAAGATATACTAACACTTTTTCTAAACCAGATAATACTTGGTTAATTATTCTTTGGAACGCACTCGGGGCACTTTTTATACCAAAAGGCATCCTGGTGTACTTAAATGTTCCATAATGCGTGATGATAGTTGTAAGTTCCTGTGACTTATCATCGATACTAATTTGGTGATACGCAGATTGTAGATCAATTTTTGCAAAATACTTGTTCCCTGAGCCTAAGCTCGCTAACAGTGCTTCTGTACTCGGCAATGGGTATTTATCATCCAATATAGCCTGGTTAAGCTTTCGGAAGTCACCGCAAATGCGTACTTTCCCATTGGACTTTCGTACTACCACAATGGGTTATGTCCAGCTTGTATACTTGGTTCTAACCAGTATGCCTTGCTTCAGCAGTTTATTTATTTCCTTCTTTACATCGGGGCGCAATGCGAACGGAACTCCTCGTTCTTTTGCCATTACCGGTTGGACGTCGTCTTTGAGTTTTATTTTAAAGGATTCGCCTCTAATACTAGGTAAATACTCTGTATCTTCATGGTCACAGTCGTTACTTGTGCCTGTTATTTCATAAACCTTCCTTGTTTCAGTTACTAAGGGGAATTTCTTTTTAAACTCACCTTTGTGGTTCGGAATGTTTGCTTCTACCACGGTGGTTTTGGTTTTGTCTTTTATACTGTCACAGTTATTACTTGTGACGTTACATACGGGGTTATTCACATCCGTGAAATTAAAAATTTTACTTTTATTTTTAAATAAATTACTATTATTTTTGTTATAATTGACAAGGGTTTCAAAATCGTTCTTATATTTTAAATTCAACTGATTTCTACCTTTACTATTAACAAAATAACGTTTTGAGTTCATACGCTGATATTTATTTACGAACTGGATTAACTTCAGTCGTTCAGCATCTTCCCTTCCGATGACATTTGGTCCTCTTTGTACTATGCCTATTCGGGTTTTTTCTTTATCATCACCGTTTTCTATGATGGTCCTAGCTGTTCCTAGCAGCTTTATGTTTTCACCTGTGTAAGACTTCAGTCTAATTCCACAGGGCTTATTTTCTTTTACTAGCCCTAATTCTCTGGCTGTTTGTTCATTCACTAGGGTTATATCTGCCCCTGTGTCTATAATCATCGCTACTTCGCGGTTTTCAATAACTACGGACACTTCCGTGCTGTTTATTTTATTCCCTTTTTACTAGCCTTTTCCATATGGCTGTTACTCTTTGTGTTTATCGTATTACTCGCTGCAGAGGACCTTTGTTCCACTCTGTACATGCGGTCATCACCAGAGGAGTAGAAATCATCTCTGGGCCCGTCTCTTTTAGGAGGCATAGCATCACAGCATGAAGTTCTGTGGTTTCTTTTGCCGCAGTTCTGGCAGATACTCCCATACGCAGGACACTCGCATCTCGCCTTGCTGTGCCTGGTTCCACATCTGTGGCAATTAATTGTAGGACGGGGTTCGCTTTGTCTCGCTGTAACAAAATCAGCTAGTTTGGGGCGTTTGTACTCCCTTTGTCGTGGGGTTCTATCCTCGTCCCATCTAATTCTATTACTCTCCTCTGCTTGTTTTGCAGTTTGGATGGTGTCTTCCCAAGTTTGGGGGCGGTTTGGCTATAAAAGCTCTTTTCAAACCTATACTTGAGAGACCATGAATAAACTTGTCTCTCAGTAGTTCTTTCTCCAGTTCTCCAAACTTGCAATCCGCAGCTACTTGGCAGAGTCTGTCTATGTACTGCTGTCTACTAGCACTTCGCTGTAGCGTGTTGAAAAACTCGACTCTTGCGTTAGTCGGTGTAATTGCTGGGTTAAAATGTGACTCCAGTAGATTCTTTACATCTGCAAAACTGCAGGTATCTTCGGCTAGACTGTCCAATACTCGGTTTCCCTCCACCCCTAGGCAATGCCTTAGTAGGTAGATTCTTTGGGACTCCGGTTGCTGTCCATATCCGGATGCTTCCATGTAGAAGTTAAATTGCCTAAACCATACCTTCCATGGCAGGCTTGGCGCACCTGGAAAGTTTAGAAATTCCTCAGGTTGTTTTAGATTTGCGGGTACGCTGGGTTTTCCATCCTTCCTAGCTTCCTCCAGTTGTTCCATGTCCTGTACGTATTGTTCAGCACGGTTCTTGTACCGCTCCTCAATTACTGCACGGCCTCRKTTATACTACCGGTATAAACCTCGTAGTATAAACTCCCTTCTCTCGAAACAGCCTGCAATAGGCTCAGGTTTCTTCCTGGTGATGCGGGCACCGTTGTCACCGGGCTTATCCCTGGTAAGGACCTCAACTTCATTTTCCCTGAAATTCTTACAATTTCCCTAAAATTATTTTGTTTCGAATAACTAATTACAGAATTTTACATGTTGTGATTTGAAATTTATACCATATATGTGCAGGATRATTATTTAACTGAAAATATAGTTTTTTCTTGGAATTTCTGTTTGTTTTTGCACCAATTTATAAAGTAATGAAAATATCTAGACCTGATTTTGTCAAAGTGTTGTTGGCAATTTTTGAAAAACCATCATAATTCATCTAAAATTAAATATAATTGAATTGGCGGATAAATTCAACTTGAAAATTTTGTTAATATAATTTATAAAATTAAAAAACGGCAAAAAATCAGGAAAAGTGTAAGAATTTCAGGAAAAATGCAACTTTTTCAGGCAAAATGAATTTCAATCCCCTGGTAAGGCCCTGCCCCTTTGCCTCGTCAAATGCAGGTTAAATCCTGATTCATCCAGGTATATCAATTGGGTGCCTGGTCGCGTTCGGGTTATACGCCCCAAGTCGCGGGCGTACTCAACCCTCAGTTCCTTTGTCCGCTCCGAGTTCCTTTCTGCCGGTATGATCTGGGTTCTTTTTACCGTAAGCTTCTGCTTGTTCAGATACCGCGAGATGGTACTCACATGTATACTCTTCTCGAACCGAGCGAGTATATGGCTCCTGATCTCGGTCAATATCATTGTATTCTCCTCTTCCACCAAGCGCACTATTTCCCTTCCTATTTCAGCCGTGATCACAATTCTCCTACCAGGTATCTGCAGGATCTCCTGTGCGATGCCTGTTGTCGGCCTCGATATACCATCCCCTTCGGTTCCAAGAGCAGCTGTGTTGGTTTGCGGTGCTATACTTTCTTGCGCGTTAAAGCCACTTGGACTACTGCGAGTTATGGCGCTTGCAACGGTACTCTTAGATTTCCTCAGGCTTCTTGCTATCTGACCATCAGACTCTCCCGCGTTACGCAATTCGAGCATTTGTTCGTGCTCGCGGGGCCGAACCTTGCGATAAGTCCGATGTTGTCGAGCATTGGGTGCTGGCCCTGTGGTAGGTTCCGATGCCACGGGTGAGTTTACGGTAACGCTATCGGAATCACTAGCCACATGCTGGTTACTTTGCCTTGTTGGCGGTTGGGTATTGTTGGTTTCTAGTACCATTTTTAATTAAAGTATATAATATTCCCCTTATATATTAAATTTTGGAAATAAATATTGTATATAAAATCCTACAAAATATGAAACTAATAATACTACATGTCTATCTTCGAAAATTATGCCCATAATTTTATCAATACACTTTAAAACGCTATTCGCAACTATTTTTTTGAAAATAAAAATAACATAAAAAGATTTTATTCACAAAAAATTTCTTCGATTTTCCGTACGAATAATTTTGCAATATCGTACGAATAGTTTTGCAATATCGTACGAATAGTTTTGAAATATCGTACGAACAGTTTTGCAATATCGTACGAATAGTTTTGCAAACGTCTATAATCTAACCTTTTCTAAATCGTTACTATGCAAAGAAAATGATACTAAAAGTAATCTTGTTGTCAGCTATTAAAATATTGAGTAGAAAGGGCATATGTGGAAGAATTTTGTATTTGAGTGTTAAGTAGTGATGGGTTTTCTTGAAGATGTAGGAAATTCGAATCTTCTAATTTGCATAACGACGTCTGGGTAGTTGTAAAATCTTTTTGGATGATTGTTTGATATAAATAGCGAGGATGCTTCTGATTCCCAGAGTTTAGTGTTGGGATGTTTTTAGAATTTTAAATTTTAAAAATCTAAAAAACAAGTATACGATTCTATCCGGCAATATCATATGACCAGTTGCCGTGTCATACTACATATAAACATAAATGAATTGCTTAATGTTATATAATGGATTTTGAATTTAGCAAACTTGAAACAAATCATTTATGGATTTAGATGACAATAAGTAAATCGCTATACGATATTTGATATACAAAATAATAAACAAAACCATTGACAAAGAAATATTTTTTATGTACAACAAATATGAAATATAAATTTTTTATTTTATTTTCTCCATATCTAAAAAATAAAGCGAATTTTGAACATTATATCGTCATAGAAATTGCTAATATAGTTTTTTAAAAATAAATTATGTGGCCCAGGTGGTTATTGTGGTTGATAAAAATTTTTGTTGCTGAGTAGAATAATTGTGGCTGTGAGCATTTTTGTGGCTGTAGGCACTGTTGCCCGTTTGTTCATTTCTTCAATCTTAAGACGGTTTCTTTTCCAATCAGTAAGCATCTTAGCTAAACTGAAAGATTGTTCCAAAGGACCATTGCTTACAAATATAATCTTGGTTTTGATATATAAGCTATTCAAAAGTGGGTATTCGTTGCCCTTTTTAATCCAGAAATGATCGACTATTACTGTTGGTTCCTCATTTTCGAACTTACTGATCTCTTCCGCTATACCGCCATTATTGTTCCCCATCACTGTGAAGTCTGAACCCGATTCCATTACTTCCTTTATGTCCGTAGAAAGATTATTGTCAATGTTTGCAGTTGCTCGGTTGGTGTAGACGAAGGAATCTCCTTGAAAATCGATAGGCTCGGCGATTAAAGGTCTAAGGATATCAGTATCTTCTTCCCCAAGCAGACCATACGTCCCAACATTATAAAGAACACTGTTATCGTTACCACCGCATATTTCTTCAAGTTTAGCTTTTACTTCTATTGTCTCTCTCTTATCTAGAAATTTACGTCCTTTTATAGTAAGAAATAATGATATTAAGCACAAATCTTTTATTATTTCATTGTCAAAGATGTACTTGTCTAGATATAACTGTAAATCAAGACAAAAACTTTCAATATCGATTGAACCACGATTTGCAAGTTTCTTGATAACTATTTCGATCTTTGTTTTATGGAAGCTATTTTATAGAAGAAATCCCCAATATAAGAATTTTTAGCTTCTATCTGTCTTGCTAGTGTGGTCAATGGAGTCAGAATCGACAGTGTAACTGATAAGTTCTCTTTAAATTCGTTGTTCATTGAGAATGTGGAATTCTCTAAGTCTGTGAGAAAAGATACATGTTGGAAATAGAAATTTAAATTTTTTTGAAAAGAAACCATATAATCTATAACACTATTCCACCGTATTTCTTTTGGTGGTGCTATATATGGCACATCTATCAGTATTCTATTGTTTTTAAAAGTCTTGATAACCATTCCAATGAAGCTAAGCATATCGTCTAAGAAATGGCTACTTTTAAAAAAATGTTTTAACACAAG
Organism: Mikrocytos mackini; assembly: GCA_030180075.1. Lineage (NCBI taxonomy): Eukaryota > Endomyxa > Ascetosporea > Mikrocytida > Mikrocytiidae > Mikrocytos > Mikrocytos mackini. The sequence continues at coordinate 6,561 of JASNJN010000830.1, forward strand.
TTGTAATAAATGAGACGCACAACTCATTGGTTTAAAAAATCCCATTGTGTTAAACCTGTTTGCAACATCAAAATTCCTGTTCATTTCGTCTTTTTCCAATATTTCTTCTATATCTTCAACATTCTGACCCACAACTGATTCAAGATAATTTTTGAATAGTCTAACACTCAAAAGCATTTCGGGACACCCGTCCGAGGTTATAGATGCTAGTTTGTCGGCGTCTAAAAGGAATTCATCTGTAATGGAAGTTAAAGTTTGGTTCATTGTAATACTTTGGGAATCGGAAATTTCACGATAATCCAATTTTCTTACACATACCTTGCCTCTATTGTCTACTGTTTTGATCATTGTTCCGAGCACTGCGCGTCTATTAGAAGTCCATACGTCAATACTTAGGCTATAATTTTCTGCATGACGACAAATATCATTAAGCTGTTCTTTTGCTTCTTGATATTTTAGATTGATCTGTTCTTTGATCAACCGTATGTAGGGAATCTTGATGTTTGGAAATAAATTTGAGGAAAGAACTTTCATAAAGTTTCCATATAAAATATTATATGGCACATAATCCGAAATTATTGCGGTTGAAAATGTATCAGAAGAATATTTGACCTTTTTCTTTGATTTAGTTGACTTTTCTTTCGGTTCAGTTCCATATTTTACTTGCCAATATTCTCTAAACTTGTGTTTGTGTGGTTTTTCGATGTGTGTATTCAGGTTAGATTTAGTTGTTGGATATATTTTGGGGACCTTCTTGCAGAAACATGTATATACTAGAGGTGAGAATTTAGCCATTTTTTTAGAACCGCCCGAACCGCGTCGCCAAACGGGCGGGCGGTTTCATGTTTCTTAACCGTTTTATTTTCAGTGAAAATCTGAAAAATTTTGAATTTTTAAAAAAATATTTATAAAGAAAAATCATGTAAAATATACAATTAAAAACGACTATTACCTTAAAATTAACCCAAACTTGTTGAGAATATAGTTTAAATGCTAAGAAAATAGAAAATCATATTTATTTTGGAAATTTCTTTCAAAAAAGATAAGTCACCTGTTAATGAGAAATTTTTCGAAAAATGACCCCTTCACCGCCCGAAACCGAACCGCGCGGTTCGGTTTCGGGCGGGCGGGCTGATAATTCTCACCTCTACTTTAAACGTTCAAACAATATCCATTGTGTATTCGGTAACAAATTTATACATTTGTTTTATATAATGTGGCCATTTTATGGTACTTTAGTAATATTTTTGAAAATTTTCATGTATTCAGTAATTGCAGATATGACTGTTATTTTAATGAAATTTGCAGGAAAATTGAGAAAAAAACATCATTTCAAATGTTTAAATACCGATATATCATATCTATTATACATTTCGGGATATCAATTCAAATTATTTTCGATAAAATTAGAAATGTTACAACCACAACCACTAATAAAGATTATTAAATAAATTTAATTATCTAAATGTAATATGCAAATTATTTATAATTTCTTTGTATTATGCTTTTCAGAGAAACACGCCGAACAATAAAATGAATTGTTTCCACAACCAGGACAATATAAACCGGTTTTCTTTGTTGTTTGGTGTGCATTAAATACGCCATTCTGGGATGATTTCTTGTTATAATAACTATTACATCTTCTGCTTTGTTTGGATGGATGGGTTTTCAGTCTGTGCTGATGCACTTTTCGGTCTTCAAACATAAATATTTTAGATATTAGATTTCCTTTAAAATTAATCATAGATCCAGAATTCCCTTGGCTTCTGTAAATGACAAAAGCATTGTTGACATCTAAGTTTGGTAAGAGTTCGAACCCTAACTTACGATACCACCAGGGTTGTAAGGTAAAAACCATCTGGTTTTTACCACCCTGGTAAAAACCGGATAATACCGTCATGTCATAAACGTTTTTGACGTTTTACCCGGCACAAACCTAAAATTTGGTAGGAACTAATTTTTGGAAGATTTTTTGGGATAAATTTTTTTATTTTTAGCATATTTTTATATTTATGTTTTATTACTTTGATTTTGGAGATTTTTGATTTTTCAAGAAATATTTTATTTCTAATCTCCTGGGATTGCGTTAATAATTTCAATTAAGATTATTTTTGGAATTTTTAAAATATTTTCAAAATATAAATTTTTGAGGTTCTTGACATGGTTTAATCCGGTTTATACCGGTTAAAACCCATGTCATGTCATAAAGGGTTTATGCCTGTCATAAACGCAACCCTGGATGCCACTTCTTTGATTCCCGCAGAACATCACCATAATGAGAATGCTGATCATTCTGATCTACTCCAGACTTTCCCAAGTTATAGAGTTTCATGATAGGGTGTTTGTTACTTCGGAGCTCCTCGTTTGATTCTTCTATTTGGTTGTAAGATTTAGAACAAAGAAAAAGCACTTCTCTTTCATCGTAACAACGAAGAATCTGTACCCCGATGGATGATACAGACTATAGCTGTCTCCCCTCTTCAATGTCTTATTGAATAAAGAACATGGAATGATCTTTCTATTTTCCTTACTGTTCCTATTCGATATGTGCCTTGTTCTAACAAGAATTCTGATAAATCAAAAGAAGTATACAAGTGTCAGTGACGAGTGTGTGGACTTTATACAGATAATTTACCATTAAGTCTTTAACGATTATAAATGGCGATGTTATGTCTTTTTGTCAATGGTTTCCTTTCATGAATAAATGATGAATTTAAAAGAATAACTCGATCTATCGCAATTTTAAATAATTTAAAGCCATATTTGTGGGCTTTCCGTTTATATCTTGTTTGAAACTTATTCTTCCCCTGAATGGCACTATTGATTCATCTACAACAACAGTTTCGTCGGGGTATTTGTATTTTCTGAAATTTTCATTTAATTTCTTTACTAAAAATTCTAACTTGTACAGTTTACTGTTCGAACTGTTGGCAGTACTGAAGTGTAAATTTCCGAGGATAAGTAGGAAGCGGTCAATAGTCATCTGTGTAGAACATACTTCTGATCTATACAATTTCTTTCTCGACCAGTAGTTTTCATACCTGGGAAGGTGGACAATTCCCATATACAAAATGATACCCATAAACGTCCATAGCTCAGTTGCGTCAACATTGCACCACTTGGTTATTCTACTTTGAGATGTATTAGTATTATTCAGCTTTTCTTGGGCATATGAATTTGTACTTTATACCATTTCGTCTACAATATCTTCACTTATAAAGAGTTTAACATATTCTAAGACACCAAAGGCTGCATCAACCTCTGAATCTGATAACAAGTTCATAGGAGGATCATGGTCGAAGTATTGGAAGCTTGCTATAGTTTCACTCCACAGCACAACTTCGCGCTGAGATTTTGAGGACGTTCGAGGTTTCTTGTTTGCCGCCAGAGCTACATTATAATGATCCATGTCGATGAAAAAAAAATTTTTTTTTAAAAATGGTCCATGATAAAAAATCAAAGTGCAAGGCTTGGGTGGTGAATCCACAGGTAGGCAAAGACACGCTGAAGTGGAATA
>JASNJN010000831.1:0-10944 GCA_030180075.1 Mikrocytos mackini
GGGAGAAATTGAGTTTGTTATTAATTTTTCAGTTCACAATCTATCTTAGTCCGATTTTAAAAATACCCGGAACCGGCTCGGGGAAACCCTACTAACAATGGCATGTGGGAATAAATTATATTAAATTTTAAAGATAATTTTTGGAAATTATTACAAATATATTAGGCTATGAAAGCTGGGAAGTCGATTTTACACGTTTATATGACTTAATTGCTTTAAATTTTCAAATTTTCAAAACTGGGAAATTGCTTGTAATACTCAAAAACATAGCGCGGATTTTTGTATTAACCGATCTAAATAGTCTCCGTCTCTGAGAAATTTCGTCATACATCGGTTATGATGTGTGAAACACCATAAAACCACCAGCATACATGCTAAAATGGACGATCGTGGGATATGGAAGATAGTGTGGGATATGGAAGATAGTGTGGGGAATCGGAAGAAAGTGTGGGAATTGGAAGAAAGTGTGGGGAAATGAAAGAAAGTGTGGGAAACAAGATTCCAGCCCATTCTCCCCTACTTTGACTCATTCTCCCCTATTTTGACTAATTCTCCCCGATTTTTTTGTACATAAAAAATTATTTCATCAAAAATGTGTTTTTATGGCCTAACAACGATTTTCGAAAAAAAATTTTTTTGGGAAAAATTTCAAGGGTACCCCCTTGGAAAATTTCAAAAAAGTCAACATCTAAAAACATTAATTTTTTTGGACTAATTTTTTCAAAATTTTTTTGATCGCTGTATTATCAAAAAATTTACAAATAAAAATAATAAAAATTTTTCAAAAATGTTTCAATCACATTACAGTGCTCACTCGGTTATGTCACAGTTCCCGTTTTTGACGTGTTTTTGGCGATTCTTGTGATATAACGTATATAATGTGACTAAAAAAATGTGTCTAAATTTGATATGCTATAATAATGTATATTTTCTCTTGAATTGTCAGTCTCGATACAAATACAACCAATTCTAGATACTGTTCGCAAAATTGTTAACTGAAACAATCCAGATATCGAATATTTTTACAGCGAACGAGTAACGTTTTTATGATATCAGGATTGTCTTCATAAAAATGGTTAGCCATAAAATTTTAAATATTGAGTTTACATGCTTTAGGGCCGAATGACCGAAAAGCAGGAGGTTATTGTAGAGTGATAATGTTTCATCATTGAATCTGGGCCGTAAGTTCGCTAGTTTCTGGTAAAACTCATTGTTTATTTTATAACTATTAAAGTTATCGTTTGAATTCAAACTTATTTATGAATTGTCAACCGGGTCATTAACCACTTGGGAAAGTTATCTGAGTGGTATCAATCTACTAGGGGTACTACACGAATAGTTCAAGAAAAATTATCGTTTCTATATTTTCAGATCAATATTTATGTTCATATAATATTTAAAAAAATTATGTTGTCTAGTTATATATCAAATTGATATAAGTATTTTCAAATAGCTAAAGATAGTCCAGACAATATGTCTGTCTTATTTTAAAGGTAAACAGAATATAGTTATCTATATCTAGCTAGTTCGAATAATTCTGGTATTTCGACCAAAATAATTCAAACCGATTATGCGATGGAGGTGGTCAATTAACAAGTCTAATACATGGGTAATAGCTAATTGTATAAATCCCTTTCCAAATTATCAATTTGGTAGCCTTGAAGACGTTTTCTTGTAATAGAACCTAACATATGTCACTTTTCTTAATTCAATTATATTTCCCACTATTTTCGATAAATTTCGATTCTATCTTCATATCTGAACCAAATGATTGCTATTTTACTCATATATTTACCTTTAACATGTATTCGATATGTTCCTGTCATGTTTCACCTATATTTTGTATCTAATCTTCAAAAATTGAGAGGATGTAGAAAGTGTGACATAAAAAGTAACTTTTATAATCACATGCAATTATTCGTTTCTAAACACGATATTAATGCTATACCATGCTTTATATGACACTATGGGAATGTTATTTGCTATTTTAAACTTATTTGGTTGCGTATTATAAAATATTAAATTTTGAAAAACACTAAAAAAGCTTGTTTTTAGGGTCAAAAATGTGATATAACACAGTGTGATTAGAAAAATATGTGACATAACCGAGTGAGCACTGTATTAAATAAGGGTTTATGGAAGATAAATGAAACTTTTTTCAAAAAACACAAAGCACCCAAATGGAAATCCTTAAATTATTAAAATAGTTCTTGTTTAGTTACTATTCGTCGAAAAATTCCTTCCCCGTGTGTTTAAGATCAAACAATTATTGGGAAACAACTCCACATCGACCAACGATGGAAATGTTTGAATATTTTCCGATAATACAAAAAACACGGAATCCAAAAATTTTCCCCTGATTCCGTGGATTATTCTGTGTTTTACGACATCCCGAATTTGCCGAACCCTGGTCCAATCTCTAATTTCCATTCTAAAAAACCTCCCGATGCCCTTTTCCTCTTATTTAACTGATATATAAAAAATAAAGTTTGAATTTATGAAAATAAAGTATTGGTGTTCAAAATAATCAGCTTCCAATTTTCGTAAATTTCTCGTGATCCCGCCCCGCGAACACTAGCCTGGACGACTTGGCCATAGCAGTATAACCCTTGAAGGAACCTGCGAAGACAACCCCATAAACGTTCTTTTAGACACTGGCACCCAAACTAGCGTGATTTCTGCACAAGTTCTATCCACTAATCAAATTACGAAATTTCGGAAGAAGACCACTCTGGAATTCGCAAATGGTCCAAAACTCTAGACGGCTAAAGAAGCGACACTTCAATTCACATTGGACGCCATAAAAGACACTCAATTTACATACATCTTCTCCGTAGTAGAAAGTTCGAACTTCGATGCTATTCTCGGAATGAATTTCTTATGCACCAATGAAGCTGTCATAGACTTAAAGAACCAGTCATTAAACTCCGTAATCACGAGATAGAAATAGGATCAGAAGCACAGAAATAGTGGGTACGAAGTCCAGATCAACAGATCCTCGAAAGGACCAAAATCTTCACCGCAGGCATACAACAAGAAAAACTGAAACACAAACTTAAAAACTTACTTCGCAAATTCAAAAGGAACAACCCACAATAGGAACCTACAGACACAACATACATTTAACAGATCAAATTCCTATTGTAAAGAAGCCTTATCCAGTTCCAATCGCGATTATGCCAGAACTTAAAGAAACACTGAATACGTTAATCAAGGATCAAGTCATAAGAAGGTCAGAATCTACTTACTGTTCACCAGCATGTCCAATACTTAAGAGAGATAACACCATTCGGTTAGTTATCGACTATAGGGCACTCAATCAGATTATGGTAAATAAACCTTTCGCTTGTCCTTCAGTCACAGAACAATTAGCCAAACTTGAACTAGCTACTATCTTTACGGTCATAGATTTAAACTCTGGTTATTATCAGATTCTAATGGGAAACGAATTCATACCGCTTACTTCGTTCTCCATCCTGGGCGACCAATACGAGTTTCTTCGTATGCCATTCGGTCTTACGAATGCGCCCATAAAATTTCAAAAAGCGATGTTCCGAATAGTAGGACACCTCGATTACATTCTTATTTACTTATATGATATGCTAATATTCAGTAAATCTTACGAAGCGCGTGAACAACACGGGCTATAAATCGTCACCCCACATTTTCTTCCATTTCCCACACTCAGACAAATTTTATCATGATTTTTACCAGAAATACGGAAAATAATGCCATCTCACGGCTATATACTCACATTAGCCCCATATTGTGCATATTTAACATTTTCAGTGATTACTCTAGTATAGATTGTTGCAAAATTTTAAAATGGTTTTTTGGGTTTTTTCCGAGTCTAACGAGCAACATAATACTTTGAATATTGGCCAATTATTGCATATTATCTGTTTAATGAATAAATATAAGCATGTTTACATGGTTGAATAACCGACTACGTACTCACATTAAAATGACTTTTAAGTTGATTTTTATCACTAAATATGGCACGTGTGAACAAATTATATTAAATTTTAAAAATAATTTTTGAAAATTATTACAAATATATTAGGCTATGAAAGCTGGGAAGTCGATTTTACACGTTTATATGACTTAATTGCTGAAAATTTTCAAATTTTCAAAATTGGGAACGCGCTTGTAATATTCAAGAATATAGCGTGGAGTTTCATATTAACCGATCTAAATAGTCTCAGTCTCTGAGAAATATCGCCATACAACGGTTATGATGTGCGAAACACCATAAAACCACCAACAAACATGCTAAAATGGACGATCGTGGGGTTTGGAAGATAGTGTGGGAATCGGAAGAAAGTGTGGGTATTGGAAGAAAGTGTGGGAAATGGAAGAAAGTGTGGGAAACAAGATTCCAGCCCTTTATACTGACCATGCTTACTAATAATGTCGTGGAAATTGACATCTGAGCAAATAGCGAGGCTTTGAAACATAACGAAGAAACGTGGAAATAAGTGTACTCCTATTTTAAACAAATAATGACCACAGGTCGGTTGTTTTAAAATCCAAAACGCTCAAAATGTTTATTTACTGCTGTAAACAATGTTAATATATTTCATATCAAAAGTTAAGCTTCCTAGTCGAATAACTTTGAAATATAGCCATTTATGGTTCAAAAAGACCGAATTTGTCGTAAAATGGGAAATTTTGTAAATACTTTGGCTTTGAGATGTTTTAATATACTCAGAATCAAAATATACAACGACTTAAGTAATATACATCCGAAAACACCCATTATGGATATAGTATGACTATTATTTGTTTAAAATAGGAGTACACTTATTTCCACGTTTCTTCGTCACGTGGCTTTGAAGGGCTTTTTCATCACTACACTTATTGGTAGTGGCGAGTACCTCAAAGCATCTTATCCATCGTGGAATCTCCATGGCTTGTAGGTTGTACGTGGAGAACCGAGAGATATCCATTGTCAGCGTTCCTACTCCGTTTACGTTTAAACTGAACGTGATCTTGTCTTTGCTCCTGAACGACCTTTCCAATTCTTCGGTCTTTGTAACGAAGTCTTTTGCAATGGATTTATCGTTATTTGATCTCTGTTCTCCATGAGAGCTGAAATGACGGTGGCTCGTATTAGTGTGAATCTTACGTTGCCCGTCGTCCTTGTTCAACTTGTTTCCGGTATTAAATGAATTCATTTTGCCGTGTGGCCGATTATATTCAGGTCTCATGTTTTAAGATATTTTTAAAATAATAATTAGTTATATCTCTCCAATTAATCTTGAGCATTACTAGTCCATAATGCGTCACTTTGCCTACAACTAGAGATTCCAACGGTAATACCGGTATTACCGGTATTGGCGGTAATTCGGCAATTTTTTCATTACCGATATCATACTTCAATACCGGAATTTTTAACAATAATATAATAAATAAAACAGAATACTTGTGTATTTAATAAATTAAACATATGTTTTTAAGGTTTTACGTGCAATAAACACAAGGCAGTGTAATAATTATTTAATGTTTTTCAAATTTTAAATTTAAATTTAAATTTCAAACAATAAATTTTCAACTAAATAACATTACAATCTGAATTTGGAATAGAAAATTTAAATTTTCAAAAATCCCATAGGGTCATGCATATCAGTAAACCCCACGGCCCCACCGTACAAGGGTCAGGGTCGATGCTGAGCGAAAGGCCTAAACCGGCTAGCATGTTGAGAACACAGTCTCTTCTCGTGTCCTGTATGATGGATGCTTCTTCGAGAGCTAGAACCTCATCAGGCTCTCACACGATAGCCACCCCACCAAAGCTAAACCGCTAAGGTCATGAGCCTTAATATACAAGGGGTGGGCGGAAGGTATTCAGATGATACTGGCTCAAAGTATTTTTCAAAATACAACTAGGGCAAATACTTTTATAAGCCTTCAAATTTAGCGTTTGTAATTGATAACAGACTATTGCTATTTTTGAAACTCAGTCTATTATTGACACAGGGCTTATTTCTGAAACAAAGAAAAAATGCCGTAAAACTGATTGGGCGATACAGGCCCAGGGAAGGTTTATAAACGGCAAGCTCACTTCAAAACACTATTTAAAGCCCATTTGCCTGGTATTAAGTTAGCCAGGGCATGGCGGATCGATAAAAGGTTTATTCACAAAACAAAAAGTTAACTTCTAAACTTTTGTCCTTAACCCAAAAGACGCTCGCCGAGTATCTATAACTTAAATAGAGAAAAGGGGCGCATGGGTTTATATAAGGGAAACAGATATGGGAATTGAAAGACTCCAAAAGCCGTTTGAAATGCTTATTCAAAATAAGCCCCTTTCTACAAGGCTCAGAGTTACAAAATAACACTTTAAAATAAAGAAGTTAACAAACCCAAAATAAGGGATCATTTGTTAAAGAGAAGTAACCAGACCTCTTATTTTGAATATTAATTTAAATGAGGGCATATCGGTTTAATAATGTTTTGAAAGTTAAAAGTCAATATAACTAGTTTTAATATAAACATGCTTGGGAATACAGTGTTTGTGAAACAAATACTCGTCGAATTTGGGACTTGTGGAGGGTTTAATTAGTTTAATTAGGAAATATGAGTAGGCCAGTAGGTTGAAAGGAGAAATTTATAATTAAATATATAATTTGTTTCTCCGTTGCAAAAAAAACCGATAGTTGTATTTTTAAATAACCAAAGTTCGTTTTTGGGCAATATTTATGTTTTATTTTACAGATAAGCAAAATGTAATTATTTATATCTAACCAATTCGAATAGTTCCGATATCCGACGTAAAAATATTCGATACTGGATATGCGATCGTAACGGTTAATTGCAAACTCTAGCGATCGACCACTGTAGAAGGACAGTCGAACTGTTGGAAGTGGCGGTGCCTAGTGAAGACCTCATCGAAGAGAGGGAAATCCAGAAAAAGGATAAGTACCTCGAACTCGTTGAAACCCTCAGAAAACAATACGGAGAGTTCAGAGTCACCATTAGGACGTTCGTCATGGGCCAGCTAGGTTTGTTGTCGCAGCAAGCTGTTTATAATATGCCATCCTATTATCGAGTCATCAACGAAATAAATCGAATGGACTCAATGTACACGAACATATTCGGGTGACCATATAAGAAACAACACAACATAGAATATGGTAATCATTGAGTTCCGTGAATAACATATTGAAAATGAAAATATATTAATTGGTTCAATGATTTTTGAACGAAGTTAGTGCGTAATAACTACGTGTCTGATGACAATTTTAAACCTATAATTAATTATTATTAACTTAGGCACTGTCGCCTGGCCACTTCAGCCCTTCCCCGTGAAACCAATGGATTCAATTCCAACTTGGTGGTTCACTTTGGATCTCCCTTGCCTACTCCTGGTTCCCCAGACCCGTTTAAGGCCCTGTGATAACCCTAAAAGGGGGTTTAGATCAGTCTGTCACACTCACTTACTTTCGCCTATTCTTCCCCCTTTGGTTTTCAGCGCGTAAGGAATGGCCAGGTGACTGGGGTATTATTTGCCAGGTCGCTGTGGTATCTAGTGATACCACTCCGTTTATTCATCAAGGGTAAAATAAAACGGAGACCTTTAGGTCTATGCGGTGAGTTCAAAGGGTTGTCGCAAAGTTCTACCACTTTCTCGTTGAGAACTGGCATTCATGGTTCACCTTCCCTTTGGGCGGTTTACCGGGCCTGTGACCAGGGAATCATGAATTGATTCCGGACTCGTCTTCTTATTATGGGCCTTGCGGCCCCGCGTTAAAGCGTTAATGACGGGACAGACCAACATGGTTCCCCGTCTGGTTTTATTGTCTCCTTAATAGGGGACCAGAAAGGGGTTGGGTTGTAGGCCGTTTTGAAGGCCGGGAGGAATGTGGAGCCCTTGTCGCGCTAGTTGTTGCGACCTCGGACTCTTCACCTCCATCCTGGGCTCGTGTTACATTCTGCAGCGATATCCAGGGAAAATTTTAAAAATTTAATCCTTTTAAAACATGTACTATAGATAGGATAGTTTATGATAAAACACAAATTTATCGAAATTCCAAAATAGTGTTATTGTTGATCGATAGAATGATATTCAAAATATTTAGGTTAAAAATAATTTATTCTGAATTAAAAATAAACATTCTAGCTTCTTTTATATTTCTAAAAAAAATAAAAATGGCAAGTTATTAATCATGAAATATTATTGTGGCTGTGGGCACTCGTGCCCTCAATAAACACACATATTAATATATTAAAACTGCTGTAAATTGTATTTCGGGGATTTCCGCTTTAAAGGGAGTTTGCAAATCTCAAGAATCGAGTTAATATAATTTAATTATAACTAGGAACGGGAAATATATGACAAAAATCACAAAATATATGATTATATATTATTTGGTTAAAATCTCATAATAATTTTGAAATTTTAGAATTTTAAAAGGATAAATATATGAATTTCATAAAACCGGGATAATCATGGCGAAAATTTTCCAGAATTTTGATGATATGTTGAGATTTTTTTGACAGACATCATTTGTACGAACAAATGAAAAAACAATTCGCAGTACTTCCAATCTACTGTGTTCGATTTTTCGACTTTTTTGGGCTTCCACGGAAATTTCCCAGGAGCAAAAATTCTTTTGTTATGAATTTTCCATTCCTAAACACTTCTCAATAACCTTTTCATGTTATTTGATCGATATCAAATTAAATAAAGTATTGATGTTCAAAATAATGAGCGCCCTATTTTCTGAAAATTCCCGCGATCCCGTCTCACGAACACACTGTTCCGAACATGAAAATAGATTCCAAGGATTGTTTTTTATTATCCGGGGATCCAATTAATTCCCGTAAATAATAACTCTAGTGTGATTATATTATTAGTGTTATATCTTAAGAGAATGAGTTTATAACTTTATAAAATTTAAAGTTTGTTTATGCAATTTTTTAAAATTGTTAAATTACGAACTCATCCAAAATGTTTGTTAATATTTTATTCTCAACATTCTATTAATTATATATTACTTTTGTATACATTAGACACCTCGAAGCCCATTTTTTCGAATTTCAGGTTTGAAATCCACATTATTTTAGAAGAAAAGGGGTATGTTATAAACGAATATACGTTATAACCTAACCCAAAGAATAGCACAGTTAGGATCACAATTTTATTTATGTGTGAAATATTTTATATAAATGTCTATAATAATCCTTTACAAGAGTTTTTGTATAGAAGGATTGGTAAATGAATGCAAAAATTAAGAAATTTAATTTTTAACGAACATTCGTTATAAGTAGGGCCGTGAATTATAGTACCAGATTTATGCACAAATAGTAACCCCAAATGTTCTTTCAATACGCCCAAAATAGTACCAAATAGTACCGTCATTTGGTTTGACATTTTACAAAAATTTGTTTATACAACTGTCTTGACCAATATATAATCAATTTCCTTCCTGATGATTTCGTGTGGATAGTTATTAGGGATTTTCCTTAATTATAAAGTTAAATTTTAAATTTTGAAAAGAACTTATATGGATATTATGGCTGATTAAAGGAATCGCATGTAAAAACGGCGGCTATACGACAAATATTGTATACATCTAGAACATATATATAAATTCTTTCATTCTTCATGGCTGCTAATTACAACTCCCCCGACCTTTCTTGATTTAAAGGCTAACCAAGCTATTACACCCTATAAAATTCTAGCACAATAGAACCTGTAACCCATTACAATACTGTATACAACAACAATGTAGATACTTCCTATAAAGACGGCTTTTCGGTATTCAAATTCAAAACAGTCTCAAATTGTAAAGACGGTGCTTTCCATCTGATGACAACATTGTATTCATTGACTCTACCGATAAACAACGAAGATTCATCTAATCTGCGAGAATTAGACCCACACACGCTTCTATTAATAACTTTTACAATTCATAGACAAACATACCTTATTTATTTAACGATCCTGAATTACAAAAGGACTCGAAACGGGGTTATACAAAGAATTTTATAGCGGTCCAATAGATCGTACTACTATATAACAAAGACAGAATTTAAGATGAAATGAACGTACAACATCGATATTTTCATATTCTTCTTAATTTTTTCTGCAATTATTATGTCTAAACATGGGCATTTGGATAATAAAACCGAGGATTTTGCAGTTTTCTACATTCTATTAGTTACTATGTTAAAGAAGATGTAATTAACAGAACGTTAAATTGCTAATAAATTTAACAGAAGAGAAGAAGGTCCAAACTATGCATATGCATTGTCATTGAATCAAGTAAAGAACTACTTATCACTACACTAACACTGAACACTTGTTGCTTAAAACTTTTAATTTCTATTGCAATTTTTAAAATAGGAATCACCATGTGAAGCAGCAAATTAACGGTAACAATATTTACAAGCGCGATTTCTCGCAAAGTTTACTTAAAGAACGACATATTTCTAACAATATAAATTCGGCGAATAGTGTTTTGTCTAATAAAGAGAGAAAGCTCGACAAAATATATTTCATTAGTAAGAATTAATAAAAACACCATTTTGCATATTTTAACCGTTTCGTAATAAAACTACAATCAAAAAATACAAAAGAAAACAAAAGAAAACAAAAGAAAACAAAAGAAAACAAACGAAAACAAACGAAAACAAACAAAAACAAACAAAAACAAACAAAACAAAGTAAAGACGATGATGCTTTAGGTTTTCTAGAGAGTTACAAATCAGTATCCTAAGTTTTTCTTATTGCAAAAACTTATGTTAAAATGATCAATTAGCAAGGCTTGGCGAAATAAAGTATTTTCCCGAGTGTTTAAAAGAAATAACCGATATTAAAGAAATTGGAATGTTGTTTCTGTTATACATATGTGTTGACTTAAAAGAAATAGAATATTGCAAATTAAGTGTATAACCATGACTGTAGATGGTTTAAAAGCGATGTTATTAGTTTGGGAT
>JASNJN010000832.1:0-11252 GCA_030180075.1 Mikrocytos mackini
TACTGCAAATTATGTTGCAAAACAATAAGCGTAACCCGCACAACTTTTATAACAGCCCATAGAMAAWCACAGAATTTCCAGAAACAATTTTTTTATTTTTTTATTGCCTAACAAGTTTGTGATTTTGCTGTTGATATGATTTTACAGACCTGGGTACGGAGTAACACATGTTATATCCAGAGACGTGCACGATATGCAAACATTTTACTCGAGATATGCAACATTTTATGCACATTTTATGCACATTTTATACACATTGTCTAGTTAAATATGCAACACTATATGCCGAAATTGGACTGCCGAAAATTTCCAAAGGTTAGAAGCACAGTTTTCTAAACACGTAAATATTCGAATAATCATCCAATATTAAAACATTATAAATTATTAGAACCCCATTACCACATTTTTTATTTAGTAATTCTAGATTACAACATTAAATTTTGGATGGTGTTTTAGACTAATTCCAAATATTAATAATTGCAAATCACAAAATCAACAAATATACAGAATAGTGAAACAAACGATTTTTGATAAATATTCGAATTTTCCAAAACAAATATTCGTAAGTCAAATCTTTAATTATGAAGTTTAGTTGCGAATCCATCCAATACTCCCTGGCCATTTCTTCTTATAATATAAAAGCATATTTTAAACTAGAAAAGAGTAGGGGCATGGCTAATTTGAGATTCTTCCACATAAACCAACCAAACAACCCACTCCTAGGTAAACTTAATGAAGGAATTGAAATGGTTACATAACTAAAATAAACCATACTGGAGCGAACATCCGAATTTTTAGGCAAACAGCATAAGAAGCCTAAACTACTTATAAAGAGACATCGTAGCTCATTAAATAATGTGGTACACCGAGCCTGTACAAATCACATTCAAAAATAATAACACCACGAATGTTGTCTTTATAAAGCAGAACTTACTAAGTAGTCTACTTCAAAATGAGCCATCCTTTGAATATAAGCTGTGAACAGAGTTTTAATAAAAATAAATATACTCAAGTTTTAATGGACAATAAGGTTATAAGTTTCATATTATGCACTAAATGGACAGACAACAGATCTTTATAATTAATCGAATGGAAGTTTACATATTCTATCCTCATATAAGTTTATCTAAAACGATATGAACGTTCAATATAAATCTAAACATGTTAGCAGCCCACCGTATGCAAATGAAACGTACTGTAAACTATAACATTTTATAAAACTTACAATATTAACTATATCCGTTGAATTTTAGGTTTATAATTAAAATTTCAGAGTAAACAGCTAAATTTCGTATAATTTGTAAATAATTTTAATCATTTTGTGTAGTTTTGTGGTTTGGATTCTTATTTTACGGTTATTGAAATTTTGAGTATATATGGAAGATTCGTATGAAATCTATTGTACTAAGTATATAATCAAAATATATTCGCTTACGAGCATACATTCAATTTTAAAACTTTATAAAATGCAATAAATGTCTAGAAATTTCATTTAATTATTTTTAAAAGTGGGCGAATAAATATAATTGTTGTTTGTTTCGGGCTAACATATATAAAATAGAAATTTTGGAAAACACACTTTAAAAAAATAGAGGTTTCAAATATCGATAAAGGGGCTTGGCGTTTTTAAGATTTTATTTTACTAAAAATATGTTTTAGGTCGTTCGTTTATGTTTCTGATAAATGGGTGAAAAATATTAAAATTTTATTTTTGTGGAAGCCACAAGGGACCCCCTTCGAAAAAATAATTTATAAAACTCAAAATATATCTCACAGACCACATATAAAACATTTTAATTGTATTTGGATTCATAAATAATGCTTCGAACATAAATAAAAATGTGTGTTTTCTTAAATAAATCATATAGAATTGTGTCAATAACATATATTTAATTATTTGCTAATCTCATTGTATTCGAGCAATCTTATTTTTTTTTCTCGTTCGGTTATGTTTATTATCCGTTTATAGTCAACTAGACCTTATTTAAACAAGTCTGGTTTAATTATCTCCCTGGTCTGAATTATATGGAACGTAAGTGTCATTTTCCCTATATGCTTTGGCTTTCTGTTTTCTTTTAATCAGTCTTTGAAGAATAGGAGGTTGTTGTGTTTCCACCAAAGTTGGTTCGAACAAGAGTGATCCTAAGCATTGTTGATGTAGGGTCTTTATATGCACGGCCTTTTAAGTTTAAAACTGAAACAAGGAATTTAAATTTTAAGTTTGGAAAATAAACGCCGATTTGTTCATAAAAATTTCGATTAATTGGCAATGCCAATGGCATTATATTTGTTTTATACATATAAGTTAGAAATTTAAAATCAAATAGCATTAACGATAGACAAAAATTTTTTAAAATTAAAATTTGAAAACTTCTGACACATTTTCCGACAACATMGTTGATTTATACKTAAACAACAATGGGTGAAATCACTGTCTGTTTTGTGTTAGGACGCACTACTTGTTCCGGGCKGTGGAGGGAATAAAATACAAACCAATCATATTCATTCCATAATGATCATTGTTCGTGGACCGGGGGCTATGTGAGGAATGAGTAAAAACGATTGGAACTCGCTATGTGTTGTGCGAGCGCACCTCCGGTCCCCCGGCGGGGTGCGAAATTTTTTTATTTTTGCCGTTAAGAAAACGTTATGGAATTTAAACTTTAAAAAATAAGTTATATTTACAACAATGACTTTGTATTAAGATAATCTAATTATTTGTAATAAAATTAAATAATGATTGGAATAAAAATAAACAAATAAAACTTTTTACTTTCTATTTGACACTATTTTTATTACGAAACCATTTATATAATTAATTAAAATAATTTCTTTAAATATTTCAAAAAATATACAATTAATTAAAAAAATCCAACAACACAAAATATTCAATACCAACTTTTACTTTCTATTATTATATTTAATTATTAAAAGATATTTTAAATTCTCTTCTAATAAGTTAGTTCTTCTTGCAGTAAACATTGCATTGTATACTGAGAATATCCGCTCAGTCTCGGAACTAGTTATAGGAGCGTATTTAAATATCCTTAAATCAACTCTAGGGAAATCAAAACTCCATTCTTCATTCATCATTGTCATATTATCGTGGATTTTAATAATTGTATTCAAACCAACATTCTTTTCTAACACTTTATTGAACTTGTTCTTAATTGGTATTGTCTGTAAACTATCAGGGCATTCGTCTAAAAGTCTTTTTGCTTTATTAATAATCAGTACGGAATTGTGAAGTGTAAGATTGTTTGCCTGTATTTGAATCAAAATTGTAGTTAAGCCTGCGAACCAGATACTAATAAAGTTTACTTCCAAGATTAAGTTGTTGTCTTCAATTACCTCTTTAACTCTTCGAATAGCCGCTGCTTCATTTGAATTTAATTGCCTTAAGAAGCTGCAAATCTAATCCATATATTCACTCAAATATTTGACAAAATCAAGCCAACTTCCCCATCGCGTTGTTGAAGGATACTTTGGTAAAGGAATTTCTGGATTCATTTCCTTAAACAGTTGTTTTCTTTGTGGACTTTTTCTGATTATCTTCTTTATCAAAGAAACGAACTCATCTACCAATGGAAACTGTTCTCGTATTTCGCTACACACGGTGTGGATATTATGGGCAAAACATCTTACATGTATCAGTTCTGTATACATTCCCTTGATTATTGTAAAAGCTTTCTTCATATAAGCTGCTGAATCTGTTACAAACAACCTAACTCTTTTGAACTGGTCTTCGTCATTGTTGTAAAGTATATTGAGGCTCCTATTAAAGAACTGCGATATAGTGTTGCTGTTTGTCTTATCAAGGAATTGCATGTGCACAAGCATGGGCGGAACGGTTCTTTCTTCATCTAGAATTCCAACACATAGAACAGCTACTTTGTTCCCTCCTATATCTGTCGTTTCATCAACAGATGCCCAGATATAATGTCCTTGTATTCTCTTTCTTATGTTCTCTACCGTTTCTTCGTATTGCGTTTTTAAGTAAGTCCTAGTCAATGTCGTTCTGCTTGGTGTAGGATAGCCTGTGTATTTCTCCAAGAACCGGCTTAATTCATTGTTTTCGAGTTTATTGAAGGCTATGTCGGCAGAACAAAACGCTGCTGTCATATCTTTGTAGAACATATGCTTAGGATCTGTGTTTATATTCGTTGTAGCAAGTCTAGACTTCTGTTTCTTTGTGTAGCATGAAATAAAAGGGGTTAGCGTCTGTTGTTCTTCATTCAACCAATGTCCTAAGTTCTTTGAATGAGTGTAAGTATTGAGATGTTGTCTCACTAGTGATTTCCGATAGCAGCTGACAACTGTGACGCAACATCTGCAGTACAAGTTGTTATTCTCATTACTCAGTGACTGATTTGGGAATTCAATCACGTATCTTTCTATAGTAGATACCTTATTTTTCATTTGATTTTTAAATTTTAAAAATATTAAAGTACATTGACTAAGCCTGGTGTGATTATATAGAATTTCAATGGATTATCTCCATTAACTAGTATATATGTGCCGAGAACGGATATTTGTTCAAAATATAACATAAAATTTTATCTAAATGACCAGATATGCAACAGGATATGCAGGTATGCACACATATGCAAAACATGCATAGATAGATCATGCTCAAATTTATATATATAGTTTCATAGTTTATAATAAACATCATATGGGATTATTTAGACTAAAACTTTTAACATATTTTCACGTCTCTGGTTATAATTCATAATGTTAAACTAATAAATAGTAATTAAAATTCATATGTATACTGATTATCGAAATTACGAACCTAAATTTTTATAAAAATTAAATTTTTAAAATGACAAGCAACGTCTGGAACTTTTGTATTAAGAAGAACAAAGACTTTTCATCCTGCCTACTTTGCAGGAAGGAACTAGCAAGGCCAGGAGGGTCTACAACTAATGTTCGAACTCATTTGAAAGGAATTCACAAAATTCCAGAAGAAGTACTTAATGATTTTCTTGATAAAACATCAGATAATCAAACAAACCAGTCTGGTATACTTAAATACACGAGTAGCATTACACGTAATAAGTCTATGGAAGAAGATATATGCAACTTAGCATGCATAGACAACACAAGTTTGATTAAAATAGCACAATCCGAAACTTATTCTAGAATTTTTAAAAAATTAAGATACGATAATCCACCAAAAAGCATAAAAACTATTAAGAAAATCATTACTAAAAAGGCTTTCGCTGTTAAAAAAGATTTGAAACTATTTTTTGCCAATGAAAAGAAAAATAACATGAAGTATACCATGTACATTGACGAATGGGCCGACAGACAAGGGAAACGGTATCTTTCTTTGATGATATCATCTTTATCAAAGTACTATTTGTTGGGGTTTCGCAGAATATTTGGCACATTTGACACCCCATTCATGCTGTTCAATGATGAAACAAATACTTGGTGATTTTGGGATGACTATTGATGGAGATATTGTGGCTTTTGTAAGTGACGGGTGTTCTCTGATGGTGTCTGTAGGAGAAAGTATAAAACCGCCTCATGTCATTTGTCTTGGCCATACGATCCATCTAGCTGTAGCTGATTATGTTTACAAACCACTTGAAAAATTAAATTTAAAATCTCCAAAAGAACATCAATATTCTCTTTCAGAATCAAGCGACAATTCAACGACTACAGAAGAATACATAGATTCGGATGCTACAGAATCTAGTACAGACGAGAAAGACCTGGGGAACAAAAGAAGTAAATACGAAAAAGAAATAGACACTGATGATGAACTGCAAGACGAAGAATGTTTTGAGTCAGATGAAAACGATGAGAAAAAATTAGTTTGTAAAAGCGATTTAATTGAACAAGACATAGCCTCAGAGTATCAAAGAACGAAAATATATTCATATCGCACAACTATTGATAAAATTAGGAAGTTAATCAAACATATTAACAAGAGCAGCAAGAAGAGAGAGAAGTTAAGGTCTATGTTATATATAGATATAAAAATAAGATGGGGTTCTCTTGTATCTATGCTCAAGTCTTTTTAAAAAAATTTAAAATCTATCAAAAAAATCATAATCGACTTTGACATGGACGACGAAATCACAATACACGACGAGGAAAATATTAAGATACTTATAAACTTACTGGGACCATTAGAATACTTAACAAAGCAGATATCTTCTGCAAGTTGCACTTTAGAAACTTCAGTAGAGTTAGTAAGTTTTGTATTAATAGAGTTAGAGAAAATTGACACTGAAGAATCGGAAAGAATTAAAGACATATTAAACAAAAGATACAGAACACGACTCAACAAAGACTTATATGAGCTTATTCTATTCCTGAAAGGCGACAAGAAGATGTTTAACTTTGAATTTGTTTACAAGAATTTTTACAGACTATTAAAAGACTCCATGTTTAAGATAAAAGCAGAACACGTTAAACAGGAGAACTTAGAAAAGAAATTGGAAGAAAACAGACTAAAAGCACAGAGTGCGTCCAATACTGACAAAAAACAAACATGCAAAAAAACAGAATCCGAAATGGACCATAGGTTCAATGCATACCAGAGTCTTCTAAAGGGAAATGAGAATTAAAACAAAGATATAGACGTGCGCTTCAAAGATTGGAATCCACAAATAATCGGAGCATTACTAAAGGAAGTGGATGATTTTTGCGAAATGGCTCATAAAGGCCCTTTGTTGAAATTACTTTCAAAATGGGTGGCAACAATTCGCCCATCAAGTGTTGAAGTTGAGCGATTATTCTCAGTTTCTGGGAACTTGGTAACTGTTAGGAGAAATAGATTGGCAGCTTCCATAATTGAGGATATTTTATTAATTAAATATTCAAATAAGCTATAAAATCTTCTGAAATTACAACTAGATGCTTTTAATAAACATAATAAAATCATTTTAGTCAGATATGTCATATATTATTTAAATGAAATATAACTCTCTTGTTTTGCCATAATCGTATCAGTCGCTCTGTTCCCATTCTATTATGACCATTCAAGACCTGAGTCTCCAGATTCCCTCCTTATTATATGTTTCACATTGGAATAATATTATACGCGCTCTTTCTCGTCTTAAAACCTAACATCAGTTAATCGTCTGCATCTCCAAACGAGAGTCAATTTTGTTGGACAGGTATATCACTTTTGAAAACTTGTAAATCCGTGAAACACAGTGCAAGCTGCAGTGTCTATTATCCCGTTTAATCTCTCGTTTTCAGCGGAGTCTATTATAGTAAGAATCATTGGTAACAAATCATTATTTGCTATCATTATTATTATGAGTTTTATAGAGAGTGTCCTGAGTTCTTTATCGTTGTTTCTATTTATTATATTCTTTATATTAAGTTTTATGTTTACAAGATCATTTAATATCAATTCAAGTTTGAAGTAAGGGGTTTCCAGATGTTTCTGAAGCCACCTCTCGAGGAAATCCGATAAGTTAGGGCAAAGAATGTCTCGTTGGTCAAATCCTGAAGTTAGAAGATAGTTTAATGTTGTAGTACATTTGATTTCGCTGTCCAGTTCTCTGTTGTTGTATTGGGATGCCAATTGCAGTGCCTTTCTCAGCGCGTTATCTTCTGCTACGCAACCTTTTCGAAGGTTGATGGATTCGAAGAGCATATCTATAGGGCGAGGCGAAGGAAGAACGTAATCCACAAACTTGGAAAGTAGGTCATAAAGGAAGTCGGCCATTTTGTTATAGCTTGATTTGTCAAGTTTCTTGAAATTGTTTTTGGAAGACTGTAAGGTGTTGTATATCTTTAAAAATAATTCCTCTAATTTTCTCACCTTTGTCTGTTTGTTCGGAATCAACAAAGAGGTACCCAATAAAAGTGCATCCAAGTTCCAGTTGCTAATTGTTGTCTTTATATCACTCTTGAAGTCGCAAAAGAACATGAAAAGGTTGTTGATGAAAAACTCACTATGTGCTTTGGAAAACAAGAATCTTTAATTTTTCTCTATGTCTACTCCGACAGGTTTGTTCTTTGTTTTGAATATAGCTGCCCATCCCTTCAGATCTTGTGGGACATCAAACTCCTGGAAGTAAAACTTTGTAGTCAGTTTTTTCATCGGGCTAACTTGGTATATGTCCGGAAAGTTTTTTGAGACCAATTAAGATTATCCCCATTTGTTACAACCAACGAAGAAAAGAGACAACCAAAGGATGTGTGCAATGACAAAAATCTGAGAAAAAATTTTATTTCAGATTTGTGCAACGCATTTTCCACAGCAGACATACCATTTAGTAAACTTGACAATACAACATTATTCGGGTTTTTAGAGAAGTATACAGGCTTTAAGACCCCGGATAGAACCACTTTATCAAAGAACTACCTGTTACCAACTTACAATAGGAATATGGAATACATTAGAGAAAGGATAAAGAACAAATTTCTATGGGGCCTCTATGGATGAGACAACAGATATTAGCGGTCACAAGGTTGCCGTTATATGTGTTGGAGTATTGGATGATTTGCCCGAAAATGAAATATATCTCATAAACATGAAATTTTTAAAAGCGACGAATGCACACAGTATAACGCAATTTTTCAATCAAAGTATGAATATCCTGTTTAATAACAACGAGGTACAATATGAAAAATTGCGTTTTATTGTCACAGACGCAGCATCTTACATGAGAAAGGCATGCGAGTCTATAAAGGGATTGTTTCCAGATATTTTTCATATGGACTGTTTTGCGCATAACCTACATAATCTTTGTAATACAATACGTTTACAATATCCTAAGCTTGATGACTATAAAGCGTGTATTAAGAAAATTCTACGAAAAAGCGCTTTAAGAAAAGAAAAATTTAAAGATTTAAATCCAGCAATTCCATACCCG
Source organism: Mikrocytos mackini (assembly GCA_030180075.1). Taxonomy (NCBI): domain Eukaryota; phylum Endomyxa; class Ascetosporea; order Mikrocytida; family Mikrocytiidae; genus Mikrocytos; species Mikrocytos mackini. Next base: position 8,850 of record JASNJN010000832.1, read on the forward strand.
AAATATCCATCAACAACAAGATGGGGAAGCTGGCTATCCTGTGTGAGATACCTTGCTTAGTACAATCCACAGGTTATGCATTTTATTGAGTCTTTGGATCCCAGACAAGCACGCTCTATAGTTCACGCACAAGAATTGATCCAAGATAGTTCTATTTCGAGAGATATTCAATTCATCGACACATGGCTTGGCAAGTTAATAGAAATCTTCCCACAACTACAGATAAATGGCCTCACATTAAAGAATTCTATGAAAATAGTTGGGAAAGTTAAAACGATAATAAACGATTTACCGGAAAATGATCAGACAATTGTTATACAAACAAAGTTCGGGAAGTTACTTACCAAAAATACAGGGCTGACAACACTTATGAAGATAAACGAGAAACTAATAACAGGAAACAGAGATTGGGATTTTGCATTTTCAAATATAAAGTTGACAAATTACCTATATACGCCAATAACAAGCTCTGAAGTTGAGAGGGTGTTCTCACTTTATAACAACATCTACACTAACAAGCGAACAAATCTTAGCGAAGAGAATTTGAAGTATATACTTCTTATAAAATATTTCAATAAGGGAAAGTAGAATTAAACAAGGGTAAATAAACTTTAAAGTTAATATATCAGACGAAACTTTACTTATTGCCACAATTGGATGTTATTTGTAATTACGTTTATTGCCAAATGGGGTTGTGTATTTTATATATCTTATTTTTCAAAATAATTTCAAAAAGAAAAACCATTTACTACTAATTTTCTGTGTTTCCAGAGATATTCCTTCCATCTCAACAAGCGTACATTACAATCTAGCAACACAAGGCACACAACGTTGATAAGATTGGCCCAGTTTTCTTCCATAAATGAACAGATCTCAAACACTTCTAAAGCAAAAATATTATCATGATGGAAATCATTTCTAGTCAATCCCTAAAACGATTACACCACGCTCGTAGTCTATAGTGTATGGTAGATTTAACATTGAGCAATGCGCACGATAAAGATTCTAAGATTGTAGGTGTTATATACGAATGAAGATATTACAAGAAAGTGAACAAACCCATACCGGTGGCGAGATTGCTCCCTATAGACTTCATTCAAGAAATCTCCAACAAATTTCATGGAATATACTATTAAAAATTCATCGTTGAGATAGTGAATGAATTTAGAACCGATAATAAAGTTACACGTTTTATAATAGAAAGACATTGTAAGATTTTCCTCTATAAATAAATAATATATGGTTAGCATTACAAAAATTGACTCATAAAAGGTGGGACACGTCAATTTCTGCTTATTTTCCCTAAAACAAATTATTTCCATTTGAAAACAATAATAAATATTTTCATATAATTATCTGGTTCCCTTACCTTTATTTAAACAATCCATTGTGTTCTGCCAATGATTATACCGTTTTAAAATTCTAAATCTTTAAAAAATCAGATCAGCACTTAAACAAGACTACACAAGACTACACAAGACTACACAAGACTACACAAGACTACACAAGACTACACAAGACTACACAAGACTACACAAGACTACACAAAGTGTCCTTTATGTGTCTATTTATTGAAACCATATGTAAACTACAGTATATGCTACAAATAGGCTAATACTAATTACAATCCCCGTGATCGGCTCACAGAATTATTCAGGACTTTTATATTTATGATAATACAAGCGTTCTTTTCAATGATGTTATTTGAATGGTAAACAGGCAAATGGAAGATTTGAACGGATTAATTTTGAAATTAGATTCTAGTGGGTATTGGTGTGTTTGGTAAGATTAGGTTATGAAAATATAATATATGCAAGATTTAGCAAGAAAGATATGCATTTATTTCAGACCAATCCATTTCTGATTTGTTAATTTAGGAGTTATTTATAATGAAGTTTTTAATTGAAAGATATAACAAATGAGGATTAATTTCAAGATAATATAACTAAGTATTATACAATATTTAATTCAGAAAATTATATCAATCTTGTTTAAAATTTGTCTTTATCTTAGTATGCAATAAACAATTTTATAAATGACATAATAGCAAAATTTAAAAATAAATATAACAAATCAATAAATACAATGTTAATAATAATATAGTTAAATAAAGACTTTATGCACGTAAAATGGCCATAACTTTCATTTAAACTTCTATATTCATTAATAACAATATAGTAACTAACTGTCCTTTAACTTTAAAGATTAAATACCTGTGTTTATCATCTTTGCGGTTAAAATATCATTGCCATACTAAACACAAGCCCACCAACTTAATAAAGAATGGTATTCATTGAATATCCGTTTTAAAGACATTATTAATGGTTCCTAACGTTCCCATTATTCAACGTGGTCTTTTTAAAAGACCAATCAGAGAGTGTATGAAAAGTTTGTAGTTTATAG
>JASNJN010000833.1:0-16905 GCA_030180075.1 Mikrocytos mackini
GATTGTATTAACATTCGCATTCTTAAGGACTATTTTATTAAGGGATCAAAGTAAAATGAAACTAAATATCAAAGCGACCAATAATATGAATCTTGTAACTAATAAATCACTTGTTAGCCAATTTCTGAGCTTTTATGTTTAGATGTAATCGTTATCACAATCGAAGTTTAATTTGAATAATGGAAATTCTGGGTTATTCGATCTATTCCTTTTGAACTTTGTTTTCTGTGGTCTGTGGTCTGTTGTCTGTTGTCTGTTTTGTGTTTCATTGTCTGTGGTCTGTKGTCTGTGTTCTKTTTTGTKYTGYCTGTGTATTTGTTTCTGWAACAAAATAAATTTCAACCTATTTAGATCATGTATGAGTTTGAATTAACATGATATAATTAATGCATTAAAGCACTCCGTGTGATGGTTGGTACACGATCGCTGCATTTTAAAATTTTACTTTTAAAAAAACAGAATATCATTTATAAGGTATGTATGATCTTTGTAAATATACCATGGTTTTATAAAACAGAGCTATACAATATGTTTGATTTTTGATCGAAAATAAGGGGTTGGGTAAAGTTGCAAAATCTCAACCCAAAATCTTATATTGACACTAAAACAGATGTAATATAACTAGAAAGTGATAATAAACAGTTATTAAATAATAATCAATCTAAAATTAACGATTTTAAGGCGAAAAAGGTGTCACATTTTTCAAGATTTCTTCGGAAAGTGGGTTAAGGATATCATGGCCAAGAAGAAGAAGCTGCAAAATGCAATCAGATTCAAAAAGTTGASGWRATTCCTCRACKAAGAAGCGGAGTGRTTYTCGAGATACAAGAAAACCAGGCGTCAAAACCTGGAATTCGTGGAGATCGAGGACAAAACGGAGCACATACAGTTCTGGAAAAACATCTGGGAGATCCGACAAGATGTGAATGTACAGAACTTGGAAGCAGCGATTGAGAAGTGCAAATTCACAACTCATGATYCGCTGATTACTTCCAGCCCCATCTCAATCTTCGAGGTAGAACGTGCACTATCGTGCACGTCCCCGTGGAAGGCCTGCAGGCCTGACAGGGTCTACCCACACCCATATAAGGCGCTATCGATGATGACGGTCTGTATACTAGTCAGATTGTTTAACGAAATCTGGCTAGGATTAACCAGTCCTGAGCAATGGTTCACTACGGGGAGGACAATCCTCTTCTATAAAATGTCAGGTGAGAAATCCTCACCAAAGAACTTCAGGCCCATTACCATACTGAACACATGCTATAAACTGTTCACTTCCGTCTTGGAAGGTAGAATCATACACATGACGTATTTTATAGGAAGTACTCTTTCTTCCAAAGGCTTTATTTTATAAAATTTTAATTTATATTTCTTTATTATTGTTATGAAATAGAATATATGTAGTTTACATATGAATATATGCCGTTTGTTCAATATTATTAATGTTTCTAAAAATTTAAAATTTAAAATTTTGTAAATGGATGAGTACTTTAATTTTTCTTCACAACGAGCTTTTAATAATGAACAATGCAGTATAGATATAACTACGGATATTAAAGAACAATCAGGTAATATATCAAGTAGTATAGAAACTTCTGAAACTACAAGTCAAAATACGATCCCTACTCAAGACACAGAAAATGAGACTATTTCTACAAATCAAAAGCGGATCAACATTAACACATACACATGCGCTGACTGTTTAAAGATATATAAAAGAAAACAGTCTCTTAAAAACCACAGGAGCAAGGTTCATCCAAAAACACATAGGATATTCAGCTGTAACTTCTGCAAATACACGACTAAAATATATCTGCTAATTGTGGATCATACAATTAAAAAGCATAAAAAACTACATCCTTTTCAAGTTATCCAGAAGATCAGCGAGAAAGAAGCGGAAACACGAATAGATTGTTTGATCAATGACGGTGAATTTAGTTTTAAAAAAACTACTGGATCGAAAACCACATGTTCTGGCCAAACGCTTTATTACACATGTAGTTCAAACAAGAACTACATGAAATGCTATTGCTTCATAAAGTACATTAAAAACGGCGATAAATCGTCGATTACTTATAGTGACGAACACAATCACGATTCTAATTTAGACCATTTAAGGTATGATGCCCAAACGAAGAAGCATGTAATTGGGCAATTATTAGAAGACGTGCCAGTTCAGACTATACAACGAAAATTTTTAACATCAAATATTATTAAAAATTGTAAAAAGCGTAATTTAATAACTAGGAATTATATCAGATCGCTTAGGAGGAAGAGTAAAATTATGATGAGATTTTACCAGGATGGTTTTAAAAATTGTTCAGCGACCTTATCATCAATGCAAAAGTCTGGTATTATCAGTTGTTTTATTTATAAAAGTAAAGGAATCGCAGTAATAAATAACCCTGAACTAAAAAATAACTTTATAATGGCTTTTCAGACTTCGATACAACAGAAAACTATGCTTGAGGAAAAGCCAAACTACATAATGGCGGATTCCACACACGCCACGAACAGGTACAACTACAATCTTATCACGATTGCAGTATTAACTCGTAAGCAGCAATTCCTCCCGATATTGTCGATAGTTACAGACAGCGAGTCGGAAAAAACTATCAGCTACGTACTAAAGGGTTTCCAATGTGGAAACTTTCTCCCTACTGGTGCACACACGTTAATGAGCGATATGCCTGCTACATATTATAACAGTTGGCGTAGCATCTTCAACAATGAAGTCAAGTGGCTATATTGCTCATGGCATTTCAAAACAGCAGTTCTCAAACAACTGACTTGTAAAGTAAAGAATAAGGAAAAGGCAGATGGAATAAGAAAGAAGTTTGAAAAACTGACTAATACTACAACAGAAATTTCCTTCAAAAAGAGATATAAAATTTTCATACAACACATATCTAAAGAATCCCCTACCTTCCATTCATACTTCTTGAAACAATATAATAGCTATGTTGAGCGTTGGGCCGTGCATAAACGGAGTTGGTCCGAATTGAATACAAATATGCACATTGAAAGCTTTCATCGTCTCTTTAAAAATGAGTATTTGGGTAGAAAGTCGAGCCATCGTCTCGATTTCCTCTTAAACAGCTTAGTATTATTTGACAATACTCGTAATTCCAACTTTGTTAACAATAAAATATCCTCAAATAAGGAATTTCAAGGATTCCGCGAGAAAACGTCGCATAAGAAACATGAACTTAGTTCGCATTTAGACTCAGGGAAGTTTGTTAAAAGACAAAATAACGTATATTATAAGAAATACGTAATATCATTTGGCGCTTGCCATGATTGTGGAAATGAATGTGCTGTTCTTTGCAGATTATGCTATATCTGTAAAGATAGGTATGTTTGTACTTGTTCTTCTTTTTTAATTAAAAAAGAAATGTGCAAACATATTCATAAAACGCACACGCTCTATTTTCACAACGACAAATCATCGTCTACCCACTCAGAGATGACATTAAAAGAAGAACAAGTTAGCCATAGTCATAAGAAGCGTGCTACTACCTTTACGGATACACATCAACTTTCATCAAAAACTGAAACTGGAAGTAACATTGCTAATGGGAATCACTCCGATAAGAACAGTGCATATAAACACAAACAAAGCGTTAAGTATGGGGGATCAAACCAGCCTGTGAATATCCATTCTATTAATAACCAGCACACGTTAAATGAAATTATAGATATTCCAACGAACATGTCACACAGTAAACGAGCAGATCAGTCAACATCAGCACAAACACATATGAACCAACGGGAAGAGTTACTTAAAGTAGTCAAAGAACAAACACTCGATTTGATAGCTAACATTAAAGATACTGTCATAAATAGTGGAGACATTAAAGCATTAACAAGAACGAAACACCAACTTTTATTTGTTGATGAGGTTTTGGGGGATAATGACACAGAAGAAGGCACGCATCATAAAATTGTAAAAGAAATGCTTACTAGACCAAAAACACAAAGGAGTAGGCAAAAAAGAAATAGAGGATATAAATAAATTAAAACTATCGGTTAATATCATGGCAGTATTATAACAATGAATTTACGAAATATAGTTGTCTTTACAATTAATGTCCTTTATCATATCTATTTAAATTTTTATTATTATATATTATTCGGTGCCCATGCAATTACAAGTTTATTATGTCGAAATTAATCTATATCATTAACCATAACTTCCCTATAATTCCGAGTTATATATAGACAACATATAATCACATCTTTGTCCCCGCATCAATTTAAATATTTCAAGTATGAGAATTTGCATGTGAAACATTCCATATCAATTTAGTGTTTGGTGTTTCAAAGTTTGGAGATTATCATATACAGCTGTTCATTTTATCATATTGAGATTCGTAATCAATAAATAACATCCATTCGAAAGATGTTGCTGTATTAAGTGTGTTGTACTTAAAAGAAATTCTTTAACTAGCGCTATTGTTCTCTCTTCACAGTTACTAATTGTAAACAACAAGTTAATATAGAAATCACTCAAAGAGAATAAAGGCAATGGAAATCCAAGTTAAAATGGACAAACAGGCTCCACATATGGAAAACATCCCTTTTCAGATTACTTCTTTATTTAACACTTAAGATAGAGTATCAATTGATATGATGTACTCAAGTTATCCCATATGGTTTTAGGCGTCTATTGTCTGTTATATTGTTCTTAGCACGTGTTGAAGTTCGTCGTAATCATTTTAGTTGTTAATCATGGTTTGACATTTTAATATATGAAACTATTTATCAATCATATGCTATATACTTGATTAATGTATTCATAGGTGTGATAGAAACTTGGAGTGCTTTAAGTTCTTCGAGTTTGATTTTATAAAATTCTAAAAGTTACAAAACTCTGACATTCCCATAGCACTCTACAAGTATAGAATAGTTATAAAAACGCATAGATATCCAGGATGACTATGACAATCAACAATACGAGAATGTAGGATTATCATGGTTGCGGAAAGTAATTCTAGTTACAAACAGGGATTTTACAATGGAAATCAAACTAAGGACAACTTTTTAACAACATATATCACTTATCGCCCTCTGAATGATTTGACAACATACTTCATACTCTCATAGTATGACCGAAATTATCCTTTTGAACTTTTTAACCAAATTATTCGATTTCAACTAAATAAAAACTATATTCATTACAACTTTACCGGGACTATATTACAGAGCTTACTTTATATGATAACTGTCATTTTATATGCCATTTATAAAGATAATTAAATCTTTTGCTCAAACATGAGCATGGTTTTTTACAGAAGGAAGTAAATAACAAAGTTTACATACACAGCATTTTCAACATAATAGAAGCTAAACAATAGAATAAAAATTTCCAACGACAGCCAAATACATGAAGAATATGGTGTCTCTAAGCTCCAAAAAGCTATAATAATATCTCAGTAATAACTTGTCCAGTCTTTTCTATGGAGTAATCATTCATGGGTGTTACACAAAGTCATCTATCAACAAAATAATTTTCATATTAAACGACTATTTGTGGTTTATTAAAGAAGGGATATGAAGATATTAGTAGAGTTTCAAAAGTTATATTAATAATGGCTATTTACAGTAAACGAAGGAGTTTATTTGATCTTAAACTACATGCAACTTTTTCAACTCCATAACAAGTAATAAGAATTTAAGAAGACAGCTATGAAACACCAATCCCACGCTTTCGCTAAAGATACTTTGCTTAGATAAAATATAACATTGTGCTATATTGTACCTGTTTGACTGAAGTAATTAAATATGGTCACTATCTTATGGAATCATTTATTTGGTTAAATTTATTACATAATATATTATTGGGATTTTAAATTTGGTTATTTCAAATGAATTGATTTGATTATCTTATTTTAAACTAATCATTGAAATAGGTTAAAATATCAACAATAATTACATATAATTTTGTTTATGTAATTATTTATTTTTAATTATAATTAATTGTTTCAAATAAATTACCTTCCATGTTGTTTTTAAATATACTTATCAATCTTTATCTAATTTTCTGAACTGTCAATAAACAATGCATTTATTATATTAAATTTACTTCTTTTATATTCTGACTCTCTGCTTTAACTTTCTAAATTGTTCTAAATCTACTTGTCTGTCAGCTATTAATAGCAATATTAAATAGAAGACGTTATATAAAACCCTTCTAAGCGTCGAGATTAGTTTTAGTCTTTGTGGCAGATATAATGGTTTTACTTTCAATCGGCTCTAAAGGATATGCCACTTCTCGAATTCGTATTCTCCTAATTATCTTGACGTCTTATTTTATATTCTATTTTATGGTCCTATTGTTTCAAAACTCTAATTCCTATCAAATAGGAATGATGTGTTAAAAGTTATGTGTAGCCTACCATGTATTTTAACGTGGAATGGTTAAATTTTCATATAACCTTCTATTTCATTTTCAAAAGAGTTGTGTCAGAAACGTTCTTATTTCAGAGAAGAATATTCAGTAACTCAAATGTAATTTCTATGTACCTTCTTAGCCAATCATTTCCAAATACAATACGCTACTTTTCTGATTTATAGCTAGATATTACTGTGTTTCAACAGGGCATAGATCTATCTTCATGTTTCTTGTAACAAAGAAAATACAATTTACTTCGAAGTTGTATCTTTTAGTATCGTAGCTCGATAGAATTACAAGGAACTGTAAAATATAGAACAGGAATAATGATAGCATATTAAATACATGCTTTTTCTTATATGTATTGTGTAATTTCCATTCTTTTGTATATTATTGGCGTATATGGTTGTAGTCGAATGGAATACGTAATTGTGGATCACTCTATTAGCAATTATTTCTTATACTTTTGTAGACGAATTAAACCTTGCTGCGAGTTCTGCTTTGTTGAAAAGATATGAAAACTGTACATTATGAATGGCCTTGTTGTTACATTTGTATGAATATGAAGATACATTCAATGGGAAAGTAGTGTTGTCAGGATGATTAGACTGTGGGCAAGTCTTAGACCTATTATTTGAAATAGTTAAAATTTTAAATTTTAAATTTTTAGAAACATTAATAATATTGAACAAACGGCATATATTCATATGTAAACTACATATATTCTATTTCATAACAATAATAAAGAAATATAAATTAAAATTTTATAAAATAAAGCCTTTGGAAGAAAGAGTACTTCCTATAAAATACGCCACGTGTGCAGAAGCAGGACGTCAATACTGAAGGATTCTTGGTTCACAGGAACACAACTTACACTGCGACAATGTCTAACATTCATGTTTTTTTTTATTCATAAAACTGCGACAGAAAATATTCGTTTTTTTAGTCAAATTTCAGGAAGTGATACTTTGGCCAATTGGAACAAATATTGTAGGGAAATTATGGTTGATTTTAACATATATAACTCCAATTCTGTCATAGGCGGGGAGGGAGTTATTGTCGAGATTGATGAGAGTAAGTTTGGCAAGCGAAAATACAACGTTGGACACAGAGTCAACGGCCAATGGGTATTAGGAGGGATTGAGCGAAGGGATTATCCGGGTATGTTCTTTGTTCCCGTAGAAAGGCGTGACGCTGAAACCCTTTTGCCAATCATTGTTAGTCACGTAAGAGAGGGGACTACAATAATCACGGACTTTTGGCGCAGTTATAATCGTTTATATCAGTTGGGGTATCAGCATTATCGTGTAAACCACAGTATTAATTTTGTTTCCCCCGAAAATCCCCTCATACATACAAATAAAATAGAATCTACATGGCGGGCTTTAAAAGCCTCTTTGCCAAATTATGGTGTTAGAAAAAATAATTATTACCTGCATTTTGCGGAATATATTTATAGGAAAAAGTATTTAAAAAGTTGTCCGAAACAAGAATGGATTGAATTGTTTTTACAACATTTAAAGGAAAAATTAGACCGAGACCATGAAGAAACCACCAACCAGAATGATAATAATATTAATAATAATAATTAAATAAATGAATTATTTATTTAAACAATCAATCATATTGTTATTAATTTAATTACAGTTTCTTTTATTCCTTATTCAATTTAAATAAATTAAAAACTACAAAATAATCTTATTGTATTTTGTAAAATTAAATTTCATATCCGTAGTTGATACAGATTCATGACTTTATTAAATTCCTATTGTTTATCATTTCTCTTTAACATCCTAAAAGCTTTCTATTTTTATTTTTAATTGGTAAGTTCATGAGGTTTCATATTTGTGTACAAAATAACTTACATTTAAGCCCAGTAAGTTTTATGATGTTTCAGAATGCTTAAGGGGCTGTCGTATTTTAGAAGGATTTCAGGCTGTTTAACAAAGTTTAATATCGTTTCTAGTTGATTTGAGAAATTCACAATGTTTAAAGTTATCATGTAGTGACTAATAGCATGCAATGGTTTTAATGATGCATCATGTTGATAAAGGAATGTTAAGGTTGTTTAATCTTGTGTAGTGATGTTTCATGCTGTGTTAGTGTTTAAAGGTTGTTCTGGTATACGCTAAACTGGCTGGATATGTCTGGGTGCGACCACGTCTTATCAAACATGTCTAAACGCTTTTCAATGTATTAAGACCTTTTTAGAGTGTTAGAAGCTGTTTCAATTGTTTAAAGTAGTTCAAGTGTACTCAAGCCGTACAAACGTGGTAAAACACTTACAAGCACGTTTCGGGGTGATCAAAGTTGTCTATACACGTCCAATGTTGTTTTAGTATGCTTATTTGAGTATTAGTGTGTTCGTGTGCTTACAAGCGTACTTAGAGGTGTCTAAGGATTTTAATAATTTTTTATGATCATAAACAACTATGGCTGCTTACAAGAGTGGTGGAAGTTGGTAAAGACTAATGACGTGGGACAAGAATGTATGGAAGTTGTTGAGGCTCTGTGGGTCGTAATATGCCTAAAAGTGAAATTAAATTTAATTTAATACATTCAATAGCTCATGGAATTTTAATTTATCGACATAAACAAACCCCGTTTATAAAATAAGTACACTTATGAGTGGATTAAAGCTCACACACCACTGTGTTACACTTGTTCATCAAAATGAAAATTAAAATTTTAATTATTAAAATAAAAAACTTTTTTGAAAAAAAACGGCAGACATCGCCAAAAACTTACAAAATGTCTTCCAAAAATTTGTTTTGAAAAATTAATCGCATTTGCTGAAACCCAACTTCCAAAAATTCTTCCTTCACTTGGGCCCCTACGCCCAAGAAGTTCCGATCTGTGTTTTTGCATGTTATTCATGCTTAGAAGAGTGTTGTTGAGTAGAAAACGAAGATTGAAAAGTTTTCAAATTTTAATTTTTCAAAATACGAAAATCACAGAAAATCACGAAATTCGAGTTCATACATTTATTGACGATAAGTAAAGGATTATTTCAGCCATTAACAGCCTAAAAAGGATTCTGGGCATTTTACATGTTCTAGAGATTTGAGCCTCGATAATTACCATATACAGTAGTTCTTCGTATAAGGCACCTTTTTTAGTTTTTTAACCATTGTTAACACAGCAGTTTCCCTAAAATATTCTGTTTTTGCACCACATATTTTTCGGTGTCTGATGAAAAATAAGGCGGTAACCCCCAAGGTTTCCTGAGTATGTTGGTATGTGTATTAATAAAGCAAAGACTGTGTTTTGTTAGTTATGGCTCTTGTCCAAGTTAATGTGTTACTAAAAAATTTAAATTAGAATTTTAAAATGAGACGACGTTATACAGTACAAGAGAAGAAAGCAATGATCAAACACAGAGAAGATCATAGAGATATAGGAATGACAGAGTTTTTAGTATCTTTAAAACAGAAAAAAGACGTCGGTATATGTAAAGACACCTTCTTCAAAATTTGGGCAAAGCGAGAATTTTGGAAAGCACAGCCCGATTCAAACTTCAAATTAAAAGCATGTATAAACGTCCATAATCTTGAAAAGGATCTGTTCTTATGGATAACGGAACCAAAGGTTCAAAAAATCGGAATCATGGACTTAGTGATACAAAGCAAAGCTCTTTCTTTTGCATCAGATCATAACATACAAAATCACAAATTTTCTTTGGGCTGGGTTACTAATTTCAAGAAACGATGGGGTCTAACACGTAAAAAGAAATGTGGTGAATCATCTGATTTTAAAATTTCGGACTTTCAGAACGATCTCATGGTAATCAGAAGTAAGATAGCAAAGTACGACGTTTCCTCCATTTATAATTACGATGAGACAGCCTTATTTTATGAAGCATTACCAAGTTATACAGTTTCAAAAAGAGAAATTAAAGGCGAGAAACAAAGTAAAAAGAGAATTACTGTAGGCTTCATGGTTAATGCAGATGGGTCGGATAAAAGAAAACCACTTGTAGTAAACACATCACTTCAACCCAGAATATTTGGAAATTATTTTGATCCAAATAACTTTGTGCATTCGTATAAACAGAAAAAAGCTTGGGTAGATGGAGTTATTTTTAAGGACTATTTGTTTAGAGTAGATAGAGAGCTTGATAAGAAAATAGTTCTATTAATTGATAATTGTCCTTCGCACAAGACATTCGACACATCTACGCTGATAAATATAGAAGTTATATTTTGCCGCCAAACTCGACATTTCTTACACAGCCGTTAGACATGGGAATTATCCGGAGTGTAAAGGCACATTATAGAAAGCATTTGATTTCACAACTTTTTATAATCCAGAACATCATGATCAAGTAAAATCGGCTAATCTGAAAGAAGTACTATTCTTAATTATAAAGAGTTGGAAATCTATCAAAAATAGGGTTTAAAATTACCCGTACCCGGGTACCCGATACCCGGGTAATACACGATTTTGCTACCCGAAAATATTCGGGTAATTACCCGGATAATGGTTGAAACTTAGAGATATATGACACTTGGGTTATGATACATATATTTACAAAATGCAACATTATTTATTATATAAGTAAATAGATCTCTGTTATTAATTTCACAGTCATAAATTTTTTAAAATTTTAAATTTTATGAAATCTTTCGTTTGGGAATATTTTGATAAGAGCAAGTCCTGCACATCTTGTAACTGTAAGAAATGCCCTGTAAAGTTAGCCTATTCGGGCGGCAATACCTCATCGATGAGAAATCACCTAGAAGCCTTCCATAGCAATCTATATAAAGAATTAGTACAAAAAGAAGAAAACTGGAAATTAAGGAAAAAAATCAACAACAATTTAATTGCAAACTTTACATCAACTTCAAAAGTATCAAATATATCCCCTACTTCAAAAAAGGTGATTAAATTATTAGTTGTTGATAATTTGACAATAAATCAAGTCATTAATAGTGAAACAATTAAAGCCTTATTTGATAAAAATGAAATTAAAAACTACCCAAAAACATATTACAAAGTATCAAAAATTCTTGAAGACTCAACTCAATTCTACAAAGAGAAATTCTCGGAACATTTCAAATCGATCATCGAAAAGGGCCAACTATTAACGGTTTATGCCGATGAATGGTCGTCGTTTAACCGCAAACGGTATTTAAACGTTTCCGTTTCAACAACAACTAGTTTCTTTTTTCTGGGAATCTTCAGATTAAAGGGGATTTTCAGCTCCGAAGCCTGTAAAAACCGGATATCTGGTGTACTTAGTGGATACTCCATCAATTTGGAACGAAATGTCATTTGTTTAGTCTCCGATGGCTGTCCAATGATGGTCAAGACTGGACGTCTTTGTGGAGTGTACCATCAGATATGTTTTCTTCATTCTTTAAATCTATCTATTTCTAAATTTTTAAAATCACAAAACCCATCGATACAACTTCGTCAGAAAAGCATATTCGACTCAACACTAAAAGATCAAGAAACAGAGGAAAGCGACTTAAATTCAGACGATGACATGATAACAGAAGACGAAGACTTGATGGAATGCGAGGTTACAGACTCAGAAGAAGACAATACAGAATATACACTCTTCGATACAATTAAAAAGATACGAACACTATTCAAAATGATGAGAAGAAAGAAATCTATTGTTGACGATATCGGTTTCAATAATCTTCCTTTGTATACAGAAATCAGATGGAATTCTATGCTCCCCATGCTACTTAAATTCATTCAAAATATAGACCGAGTAAAACAAATTGCACTAAAATACAATATGTCCTTTTTTATTACAGATGAAGAAATAGACTTAATCAAGAAATTTGTTAAAATATTAGAATTGGTAGAAGCAATAATAAAAGAAAACAGTGCTTCCAAAACCATTTTAATCAGCACATATAAATCTATTGAGTTTTTTAAAAAAGAATTACAAACCATGAGTTTTGGTACAGAACTACTTGATATTTTTGATGATATATTAGACCGACGTATGAACGATGGTCTTTTAAACATGTTACGATTTTTATATAAATTTTCAAATGACTATAACATACTAAATATGTTTAAACTTATAAAGAAGCACTACAAAGCGATACCATGCGAAGAAAAAATAAAATCTAAAAGTACTTTAAATGGACCTACTACAAGAACAACAAACCAAGCTACCCCAAGAGAACCTGATATAAGGAAAAGACTAAAAACGGCTATGTCTCTGGAATCTCCCATCATTTCCCGCAAACAATTGGAAGAACAAGAAAAAATAACAGATAGTAATCTTTGGACTAAATTTTCCACAGAAATAGACACTTTTAAGAATAGTGGAAAGAAGGGCGTGTTGTTGACAGCATTGGAGGGCTGGTTGAGTACTATAAGACCCAACAATATCGAAGTAGAGTGTAGCTTTTCTCATGCTGGCTATATTTTGACCAAGACCCGAAACCGACTAAGCTCAAAAAAGTTAAACCAACTATTATTCCTTAAATTTATCTTTATTAAGAAGAAGAAGCAAGAATAACAATTGCTGTTTCTGTCACATCAATATAATATTATCATACAGTTGCAATATTCAGCCGAAGAAAATCAATTACGAGGGTGGTTGGGGGAGTCGTTGGCGTATTAAATCAATTTACATGGCAACATACTCCGGCGTTACTTCTATTTCAGATTTTAAGAGGATCTATTATAACACAAAGTTCATTTACCTTTCAAAGTATTACAGATGTTAATTGGCATCAAACTAGAAGAATTACATCAGGTGCAATTTGTTTGTATAGGACTATGCAAATTTGAAGAGATTCCGTGATACTATATTTTCATGGGTAGTACTGCTAAACACCATTATATTATTTAGCTCACTATTCTCCTTGTCAATTGAGCCAGTAATTCTCTATTCAGTAGATCTGATAATAAACAAAAGAAGAAATTTCCGTGAAGTGTTTCTATACGTCTGTCTATATGGTGTAATTATCCTGTACCCAAAATAAACGTATACGACCCACACAACCCACACAACCCACACAACCCACACAACCCACACAACCCACACAACCCACACAACCCACACAACCCACACAACTCATAAAGTCACACAACACATAAAACTCATTAAAACATACAACGCATAAAGCCCTTACAAGGTTATATAAAGGCTATTTATCAAGGGCAACACTTACGTGGAATAATGATATAAGGATAACTAAGGTAGAATGTTATAAAAGAGAATGACACCAAATTCTTAATTAACACGGAATAAGGTTAAAGAAGATATGATTGAAAACCCCTATACAGTGAACCTTGTTGGTTAAAATCATTGTTATTTTTAAATAATTAAATTGTGATACAGTAGATTCTCGATTTAGTGCATAATTTTCTTTAGGGTACACACCTATACGGAACAAAAATCTGAAATTTAGACAAGAATTGCATTTTGTTGGTCTATTTTTAAAACTACCGGTTGGTTATATAATTTATGCGTTCTATGATTCTTGCATTTGTTTATTATCCATCAAATATGTTATTTTATTAGAAAATTGAGTAGTATACAACTGAGCGATACTATAGTATTGAACATTTTTTAAATTTTACAATTTTGAAACTCTTTAATTTGGCTACGCTTTAAGGAAAACAGCAAATTATCAAAGTAAAAGAATAACACAACACCCTTTCCTCCGCAGCCCTACAGAGCCTGGGCAACATAGGAAGCCTGTAGATGCTCATAGACCTCTCCAGAGACATGCACAGATTGTTTCGAATAAGAACATCTACATTAGAAAGCGCGCTGTGTTCTGTGCGCTCAAAGCTCTTCGTAGCATTCCCGAACTCAATGAGAGCTTTGAAGAGTCCGGTTTAAAAATGGCCGCTTTAAGAAACCACTCTGGATTAAACTGCACTGTTTCTTTCCTCACCGAAATTCTAAACTGTGGATTCCCTAACAATTATGAATTTAATCCATACGAAGACAAAGAAGACGAAAGTTCTATTTTTAATAACTTTCAAGATTTAGGAAATGCACAGCACTAATTAAACAGCTTTGTGAACATGCAGTGAATATACTGTTGAATAAGAATAGTAGTATGGTAATGAAAGGTGTAAACAATCCATTCTTAATAGAAAAGATTATAAAGTTTATAAGTTTGTTGTTTGAAAGATTATATCAACATTATTTACTTTTTGAAAAGTACTACAATGACAACAATAATGTTAACAACGAAGATATATTACAAGTTCGAAGTGGACACATTAACAATAACACAACGAACAGAGACAGTATATTTGATAGTATGTTCGACGACAGTTTTACTGAATTAAACTCAACCAATAAAGAAAAAGATTTAAACTCTACACTTAGTAATGAAACTAAAAGTACAAACATTAACAATAACAAAAGAAAGACTTTTGAAAAGGCTAGGAAAAGACTATTTGTTGAACTTGTAAGCGCAAAAAGCCATCTTTCTAACTTACACTCTGAACTTCTAGTTAATATAGAAAACCGTCTATACACAGGAAAGGGCGTACTTCTTTCTTTAATAGAAAACATACTTATTATTAATAGGCTTTACCATTTATTCATTCCATCTCACACAATAAACAAAGAACGCGTAAATTGTTTCTGTAATACAAAAAAGAAACGCAACTTAAGCCTTCCATCAGACAAAGAACTCAGCTTAAACTTTGAGCTTCCTAAAAAGTGCCCAAAGATACTCAAATGTGGCTTGGATATTCTTAAACAGTTCCTTGGAGGCAAACTTATTGGAAGTATGTCCAAAGTACTTATTGTGGACTCGAACATACGCTTTGCTACTCTTAAGATACTAGGCTCTAAAAACTTTGCGCTTTCTGAAATAGTGGAAATGTTTATATACTTTAAAAAGGAAGACCTAGGGAAATTAGTAGCTATTTTGGATAATCTTAAAGAGTTTGTTTTGGGTCTCTTGGACAGTTCAGATATTTCAGTGAAAGAAAGGGCACTTAAAAGTATGACTAAGTTCAATTTCTTCACAAGTAACTGTTTCACTGGGAACAAACAAGCTTATATACAAGATAAGCTTCACACAATCAATGAATTAGAAAACAAATTGGAAGGGTTCGTGAATAAAGACTTATTTGAATTGTTAGTGGACAACAGTAAGAAATTGTTTGTGCAGAAACTTATCAATGTCATCGTGAAGTATAGAATTAGACTTTTTACGTACAATAAAGATTTAAAGACATTCTTTTACAGAATTGATAGTCTTTTTTCAGTGTTGCCTATTGAATTAAAGAGTGAAAGAGAATACATGTCTGTAATAGACAGTCTTTGTGTGAAGAAACTATACGAAACTGTGCTCAGAAATAAAGTTAGTACTGAAGAGCTTTTGAATGTGCTGGTTAAATACAACACGGTTGAAGTAATCCATTTGTTGTTAAATGTAATACTTGCAGTTATAGGACACAACAAAAACTTAGAGCAAGAGAATATGAAAGAAAATACAATAGGAAGTAAGATAGATAAAGTAGGGGAGTTACTGGAAAGTGTGTTTGAAAGAGTAATGGTTTATGATAACTTAGACAGTAAACAAGGAGCTAGTAATGTGCTTAATGAGTACTGGACAAACATTATTGAAACTTACTATTCAATTTCAAGGCTCACAAAATATAATAGAAGTTTGTTTTGAACAGCTTTGATTTATTTTGTTAAACTTTTTTGAGAATAGAAAGAGACGCTTTGGAAGGTTCCCGGAATAATATTTTATAAATGGAACCATTTCTTTATTTAATAACTGTATTATTATTATTAATTATTAACACATTGACAACATATAACAATTATATATTTAAGTCTCCGAATACATCGTCTAATATATTCTTTCCTTGTTTATGGTTGTCTTTTATAACTCCGCAGTTTCTTTTAATTTCCACAACTCCGCATCTAGCAAGTTTATTGTTAACTTTATTATAATTTGTGAACCTTGCAACTGAATAGTAAGTTTCAATAATGTTTGCCCAGTACTCATTAAGCACATTACTAGCCCCTTGTTTTCCGTTTAAGTTATCATAAACCATTACTCTTTCAAACACACTTTCCAACAACTCTCCTACTTTTTCTATCTTATTTTCATTCATATTCTCTTGCTCTAAGTTTGTGTTGTGTCCCATAACTCCAAGTATTAAATTTAACAACAGATGGATTACTTCAACTGTGTTACATTTAACCAGCACATTCAAAAGCTCTTCAGTACTAACTTTATTTCTGAGCACAGTTTCGTATAGTTTCTTCACACAAAGATTGTCTATTGCAGCCATGTATTCTCTTTCACTCTTTAATTCATTAGGCAACACTGAAAACCACAAGTTTAGTCACATATATTCCGAACCCTAGTAATTACACATGTTACTTTTGGAGAACAAACGCATACAAGCATCATTCGAGAAAATAAAGGCGACAGGCGACTAATGTACATGGTGTCTATTGTTGAGTTGTTTCGGGATGAACATACACTACTATTTCTAGTTAAAACCTTGAACAACGAAACTATCACAATTAAGATTAATTTGCA
>JASNJN010000834.1:0-18887 GCA_030180075.1 Mikrocytos mackini
GATGAATATATATATATATATATATATATATATATATATATATATATATATATATATATATATATATATATATATATATATATATATATATATATATATATATATRTGTGTGTGTGTKTGTGTGTGTGTATGTGTGTGTGTGTGTGTGTGTGTGTGTGTGTGTGTGTGTGTGTGTGTGTGTTTGATTGATATTCCCAATGTAGCYGTAGTGTCTTCTTTRCTCCAGACATCGGTTTGTATAGAGTAATAAGAAGAGCTATTAAGTTCTTCTTTTAAATCAGATTCGCATATTTCATAATGACTTGAAATTAACCTTGATAAGGAACGCCTAGTTGGAATCCTTATGCTTGGTTTGCAAATTCGCAATAAGTATATTAGAGTCTCATTTTCAATAGCGGATTCAGGTAGTAAAGAAAGACTAAAAGCATAACCCCATTCAATGATACTGGATTTGTGTTTTTTGACAGGTGTTTGTATAATTTCGGTAAGTTCTGGAGAGTCTATGCTGCTAATTGTCTGATTTCCTTGTTTAAGTTGGTATTGCTCAAGAATTATCGGATGCATATTTTTATAATGGCGTTTCAAGTTGTAACGTGAGAAAGTCTCCGCTTTTGTACTATATTTACAGTGATTGCATTTGTAATGTTCGCCTTTTTGTTTAAAGAAGTGTTCGATAAACGTATCAAGTTCTGTATGCTTTCCCATTTTGTAAGAATTTTAAAGTTTTGAAAATATTAAAACAATACCCGCATAACGAACCGACTATAGATAACACTCGAGTCATGTTTGCATATTTAAATGTCAGACATCGAAAATTGAACTGTGAAAGATCTTAACTAAGTCATAATTTTTAAATAAACTATAATAATGATGTCATTATAAACAGGCCCAAATTTTCATTAAAAAAGATGGTGTATTTGCCTTCACTGAATTTAGATAAGATATCCGTGTTTCAGTTTTTTAAAATTTATTTTTTCAATGTTGTTCGGTAGTTTCACACTCTACTCGCGGTTATATCAGCATATATTTTAGAAAGATAGTATTATAAACTAGTTATAAAACATGATAACAATATAACTAAAATTGAGCTAAAGAGTATTTTAAATTAGGTTACGGGCATGTACGGATTCAAAAAAAATTTTTTATAGACTAAAATAAAGTTTCTATGGCATTTTAAACATTTTTTTGGAAAAAATTTTTTTAATTTTTTTTTTCGAAATTTTGGATTTTAGTGCAAAAAGTCGACATCGAAAAACTACTATTTGAAACCAAAATTTTTTCTGAAATTTTTTTTAGAATGCTATAAAAGCAAAAGCTCCAAGCTAAAGCGTTTTTGAAAAAAATTCGAAAAAATTTAGGTTATATGGACCACCCAAATATGGGCATTTTTTGTTACAAATTTTAAAATCCAATTTTAAGTTGACCAACAAATTCAAAAATTTTCTAAGGAGGTTTATTTTGTAGATCTCTCGAAAATAAACAGAACAAAAAATTTTTGAAAAAAAATTTCAAATTTTTTTCATGTTTTAAGAGGTCGACTTTTTCAAAAAATTTTAAGGTAAACTACCTTAAATCCAAAAAAAAATTTTTTTTAACCTTAAAAACGTTGTTTTGGGCATTAAAAAAATTAAAAAAAATTTTTTTTTATTAGAGAATTTATATTTGAAATTTTTGTTCTAAATATATATTTCATATCAAAAATGCTAAAAAAAATCAAATGATTTTTTCGCGTTCAAATTTGCAAAAAAAACCTCAATTTGAGTGTCCAAAAAATTCCTAAAAAATGAGGCCATGTTTCTAGTCTTTTTAGGAGTTTTTTAGGGCTAAAAAAACTAGTCAATCCGGGGTTTTTGGCAAAACAGTTCCGAACTTAATTTGCGAAAAACGCATTTTGGAATTTGGCAAGAACGTGTTAAAAAGACCTTTTTTTAGGAGTTTTTTTGCAAAAATTGTTTTTTTACTTCTAAAGTTATCACTGCAAAAAACACGATTAGTCATTGCCAAATCAATTGACTGGCAAAAAATAGTTTTTGGCAAATTTTGTTTTTTGACGAAATCGCCGATTTGCCAAAAAATGGAAATTAGTAGATCCTCCATTTTGCCAAAAAACTTTTTAACCTCGAAAACTTTTTAGCGAATGACTGGCTAAAAAATGCCCATCTATGGTTATAAGTATCCTCAAATACTGCTTAGGGATAGAGGGAAACCGAACCCTGGCAAGTTTACCAGGACAACTAACGACATACAAAGGTATAGTAGAAGCACTAAATGCTCATTACAACCCAGCGAAGACGCCAACGTCTGCAAGACTGGAGTTTTTCAACATATTCCAAGATGGAAGCCCAATACAGGCATACACCGACAGATTGTGTCGAGTCGCCTCAGAATGTGAGTGGGGAATACTAGAAAAAGAAATACTGAGAGACAAATTCATACACGGTCTCTCAAGTATAGGATTAAGGCGTGCACTAGTCGCGAGAACTCCGCAGACTTGGGAAGAAACATGCACTATAGCCAAACAATCCGAAGAAAGCTACAGAGACGAGTATTACAACCGTCCGCAACAAACCATTAACCCTCGTTTTATGACAAGACCAAGGGCACAAGGTAGGCCAATAATACAATGCCGCCGTTGTCATCAAGACCACCCTGACTACAGGATATCCTGTCCCGCATACGGGGATAGATGCAGACGCTGTGGAAAGCGTAATCATACCACGGAAGCTTGTGATGCTCCAGTGCCAGCAAACCAGATAAAGAAGAACAAAGATCCAAACGCTCATGACAACGACAGGAATGTCTACAACGTCAAAGAGCAGTACAATAAAAGTTCAACAAAGAAAGAAACCTCAGTATTTGACGAGGTAATAAAAATAAATGGGAAAGAAATAAGAATCAGAGCAGATACTGGATCTGATTATTCCCTTATTAACTTCTGGACAGCCAAGAAACTTGGGCTAGTAAGCAAGATAAACAACAAATACACACCCCGTTTGAGAACTTATAACGGAGGGTATATATGGACCAAAGGAGTCATCCAGTGCGAAACAAACTATGGAAATAAAAAGAAAACAATAAAGTTTGTAGTCACGGATAAAGGAATGAATATATTGGGAGCCAAAGATGCGGTTGAATTGAGAATAATTCGGAAGCTGGAACCAATAAGTAAATATGAAAATAAAATTAGAAATAATTATTATTCAAATAAAATTAAATACATTAACTCAAATAATGATGTTAATAGTAAAACAAATAATAAACTAACGGTAAATCACATTAAGCCTGACTATCCAGTAAAGGAGTCAAGTGCAAACAAAGTGTTACCAGTAAATAAAAATGATGAATTTCTGCCGTTTATAAAAGGTGAAATTTTTGAAATCAAACTGCAGCCCAACGTAAGACCTACAGTTGCCAGAGAGCGCTCAGTACCATATGAACTTAGACCACAGGTCAAAGTAGAATTAAATAAACTCATACGTCAGGGTATTTTAGTGAGCACCAAGTATACTAACTGGGTATCTCCAATAGTGGCAGTAAGGAAACCTAACGGAAAAGTCCGAATTTGTGGCGACTTCCGAAGGGTAAATCAAGCCATAATGGATGATAAATATCCGCTCCCAAGTACTGAGGCTTTGTTAGACACACTGGGAAATAACAATAAACATTTCGCGAAGATCGACTTGCAATCTGCGTATCACCAGATCAAGTTAGACGGAAAGTCGCAGAACCTGACAGCAATCATCACTAGCTTTGGAACATATAAGTACACCAGAATGCCTTTTGGAATCAAAAGTGCCCCGAGTGCGTTCCAAAGAATAATGAACCAAGTATTAGCTGGCATTAAAAAGGTACTCGTGTACCTGGATGATATATTAATAGCAGTCGAGTCCGAAACCGAGCTGGAACAAACAAAGTCCATAGTCATGAAAAGACTAAACGACAAGGGTATTAAAATAAACCCAGAAAAAAGTCTAATGAAGGCAACCCAAGTCGAATGGCTGGGTTATGAAATCTCTGGACAAGGTATAAAACCTTCCAGTAGAAAGGCCGAAGACATTCAATTATTACGCGCTCCTAAAGTAGTTAAGGAAGTAAGGCAAATACTCGGAGTAGTTAACTACTACCGAAAGTTTATACCAAAAATGGCAACAGTAGCCAAACCCATTTATGAACTGCTGAGAAAGGACAGCAAGTTTGAGTGGACCGAAAGGTGTAACCAAGCCTTCGAGTTTATAAAGACAATGATCAAGGAAAGAGAAGCACTTGCCCTTTTCGACACTGCGTCTAGTAAAAGAGTAGTTGTGAAAACAGATGCATGCGACGATGGAATGGGGGCAGTGTTAGAACAGGAACAACAAAACGGGACATTTAAACCGGTAATCTACTGGTCATCCCAGTTCAGAAAATACGAGAATAATTACTCAGTAGGAGAAAAAGAGGCACTGGCGTGCGTTCCAGCCATCCTCAGTTTTAAAAATTATCTACTTGGTAGGAAGTTCACACTCCTCACCGACCATAAAGCTTTGACAACTCTTATGAGTCAAAGTACAGTGAAACGCACCAATGCCAGAGTGGAAAGGTGGCGTGAAAAATTGGCAGTCTTCAACTACGACGTCAAACATATAAAGGGATCGGATAACTCAGTAGCAGACTGGTTATCACGATCCGCAAAAAAGGTGAACCATGAGATGGCACCTATATACGAAGAAGTTGTAGTCAACTCTATACAAAAAGATACAGGGACTGAAATAGTAGAGTACCAAGGCAACCTACGTACCCTAGTAAAGGTTATTAATAGTAATTCTTGGGACAAAGTGAATCGGAATAGATTCAACGATTACTATAAACACCTTAGTAAACTAACAACAAACAAGGGACGATTATTCTTCAACAATTGCCGATTCGTACCTGATGAATCAGGTAGAACGAAGATAATCAGTAAAGCCCACGAGGTACATCAGGGCATCAACCGAACTAAACGTCGAGTGGAAGAACTGTTCTGGTGGCCGGGATGGGGGAAAGACGTGATGGAGTTTGTGAAATCCTGCACAATATGCAAAAATTCTGCAAGAACTAAGGTTATACGCGAAACACCAATGGTACCTATACCATTGCCAAGTGGACCTTGGAAAAAAATCGCAGTAGACATAAAAGGACCGTTTAAAACAACGGATCCAAAATTTTTACTGGTAGTTATGGATTATTATACCAAGTGGCCAGAGGTTTGCAGCATGACAAAAATTACCTCGGCCAAAGTAATCAACTTCCTAGAAACAACCTTTAGAAGGTTTGGCCTGCCGAATGAGCTAGTATCCGACAATGGAAAACAGTTCACGAGCAAGGAATTCAAAGCATTCGTGAAGAACAACGGCATCGACCACAATAAGGTGCCCGTATACAACCCTCAACAAAATGGGTTAGTTGAAAGATTCAACCATGTATTAGCAGAGAAAATTGCTGAAGCCGAGTCAAACAAGTGGCCAATAATGAAAACTATTGAAAACACTGTAACCAATTACAGAGCCACTCCGCATACTACCATTGGAGTAAGTCCATTCGAAGCAATGTTTGGAAGGCCCATGCGAGACAAGTTAGCACTTCTGGTCCCACCAGAAAGTGACTCCGAAAATCAGATTGATCGCGAGGCGACAGTCTTAAGGGAGGAGAAGGAAGATAGTGTAAACACCTAGGTAAACCGCCGTCAAGAAATACCGGCGTACGGAGTAGACATAAGAGATGAAGTGACCGAAAGTGCCGTAGACAGAGCACTAAGGAAAAGGGCCAAAGTAAATAAAACTTACCCCTGTCTAGGTGAAACACCAGAACCCAAAAGAAAAGTAAAAACTATTGAACGGGCCGCCGTAGAAAGAAAGCAGGCAGCTATGAAGAAAAACCATGACCTACGTAGGGCAGTAAAAAGAAAACAATACAAACCCGGAAACGAGGTCCACATTAAAACAGCGCCTGGAAAATTTAAAGGTCCGTTCAAAGTCAAAGCTTCCTCAAGATCGGCCATTACACTTGAAAATAATAAAAGATGGCCGAGAAGATTGGTTGGCAGGGTTTCTGAGTATGGTACTAAGAAACTTAAGACAGGAGGTGTAGAGTGGTTGCATGGGCTACATATAATCAATACATACTAACTCGGAAGCCCGGGATGTTATTCCCTTAAAATCTAAATATGATAACTTTTTAAATTCTTTATAAATTAACCTCACAGCTAATTCCTACAGTCATCATATCAAGAGAAAGTTAATTTTCTACAAAAGATTAGAAACCAACTAACGTCTCCTAGCTATAGCCAATCTGAAAACAGTTCTACAACTGCCGATAATGAAGAAGTTACAAATAATCTAGATGCAAAACGAAGTAAGACCACGAGCAAATTTTACGACTCATACAACCATTTAAAACACAAAACAGATATGTTTACAGATGATGAAATTTACGAATATGAGTTGTTAACCACTAAAACAGCCCAGCGATTAATTGAAAATCCACCCGAATTCTGGAAAACTTATGGTAAGAAGCTACCTGAATTAAACAAACTATATAACGGGCTAAATTTTATCATTGGTGCGTCTTCTTTGGTTGAGGGGCATTTTAGCAAATTGGGATATTACCTCAATGGGCGCAAGAATAGATTAAACGATAAGAAAGTTACTGCATATTCGTTTTAAAATGGCAATATCACCAAGAAACTAACTAATTAATGCTATATCTCATTACAAAACACGTTTAAATCAAAATTTTATATATTATTTGGAAAAAACAACAAATATTTAAATATAACTTTTAGTCATGACTATAACTATCATATAATTTACGAAAGTATTGGATTGGTATTGAAATCAAATTTTTAAACGGTTTAATTGGGCTATCTTATAAGCTGTTCAAAATTTTATAGGCAAGGTTGTGTCATTGTGGCGGGCTGCAAATAAATTACATGTGTATCTTCATATATGTTATAAAAGATTAATATCGTCAAAGGGTATCTAGCCCTTCCCTGAAGAAGCTAGCGCATTTTAGAAAACCCCCATTGTGGCTGCTTTAATAGTTGTCTTGTATGTGTCATATGTTATTTGGATTAGTTTAGAATCGGGGTGGTTGTCGCCTCACCTACCAGTGATATACAATGAGGAAATTCTTTCAAGGAGTAGATAAAGTTCATTTAAAAATAATAAGCTGACCCTTGGTGGGTTGGTATGCTATATGTGATATTGTGTACATTTTACGGTCTAAGAGTGTTTCCATTCTAAAATAATCTTTCATGTTCTTTTAAAGTTCTGAAAATTTTGAGTTCAAAACCTCCAGGTAATGGCTGGTCGTAAAACGCATTCAAATGGAATAGTGCAAATTGAAAGTTGGCAAAAGACACGAGAGGTACTATTCTTTTTAATATGAAAGGACAAATAAATGAAATGAGCAGTGGCCTGTATGCAGACTATCTAAAAGCCACAGTTGGGTTTTAAAGACTTAATACAACACATAGCTACATAGGAAGACATCATACTTTTTAATTTCAGCAATAAACTAAGAGGAACGTTCTATCTTACCATCCGCACACCATACCAAATATTTAGACCATTTGTTGAGAAATAGCTAACCAACACAAAAGACAACTACCTTATGCTGAACCTGTCTTTTAAATAAGAAGAAAAATGCAGATCTAGACAAAGATAATGAGTATTGGGAATATAGAAGACTTTAAAAAGTTTCTTACACTAGCATAATTTATGAATGAATTTATAGAGTTGAGTACGCTAAAAATGTACTCCTCAATGAAAACAACAATATTACAAGTTTATAAGCGTCCAATCCAATATTACATTGTTGAAATTAGAAAATGAATGCGACAAAATGGGTGTTATCAATAGATATAAGTGTTATTCACACAAACCACTTTACCAGGACGCTTATATTTATAAACCAAAACAAAAAAAAACAATATTTTTTGATTTGGTAAAATACCTTAATTTTATATGAAGGCAGGATTTAGAAATTTTAATGGAAAAGGAAAGTTCAAAATTAGTATAAAGACAAATTTTTCTATTATTCGGTTATAAAATAACTTCTAAGGAAATAAATAAATAATAGAACAGATTCATTATAGATATTGTTTACCATAATTATATATTTAAATCAGACATGAGCATTTTCGACGATTTCCGGACCCGACCCGAAACGGGTCGGGCGGGCTCGGGTCGAAAATGAAAATCATTTTGGTAGTAAAATTTTTGAATTTCGGAAAATTATTGATCAAAATAGTGTTATAAAAGTTGGTAAATCAACTTTTAGATTACAGCAAAATAGAATTATCCCTCCAAATATAGTTTATTTCACTTATCTAAATATTTAAATGAGTTTAGTAAGTTTAAAAGGCGATATTGTTAATAATCTTGGTCTTTCGTGATTTGTTGAGAATTTTTGGCGATTTTTGGACCTTCTTCCGCCCGAACCCGACCCGATCGGGTCGGGTACGCTCATGTCTGATTTAAATTAAAAAGTTTTCATTATTATTAATTTACTATTGGCATTGAATTTCAATAATACTTAATTTAAGTAGTTGTAGTTGAAATGCCCATCTCTGAATTAAATCGATAAATATTTTTAAAACTAGGTTTAGTTAAATGTTTAAGAGCATTTTAAAATAATTTAATATTTATATCTTTATAAGGCTGTTATGTTATTTATAAATCAGGGGTGGACATTATGACAAATAAATGAATTTCCAAATTATATAATTATTATTATTTTAAAATTCAAGTGTTAGATAACTTTTTATAAAGGATGAGTTGTTATTCATTTTAATAACATAACATTAATATTTTTAAAATAGAGTATGTATTAATTCATATCAGATTTTTCAACATGATTTTCCGATTCCGACCAGCCGAAATTCGGGTCAGGTCGGAATCGGAACGAGATTTGGGTAGAATGCTCATCCCTGGTTTTAACTGGATTTAACCGGAATGGGTGGTATTATTGTAGTTTCGCCCGCTTTCATAACAACTCTGCAAAATTGTGACACAAATGAGCCCATCGATAAAATTGTCCCTCTTTAAATTTTTGTTAAATTTGATTCATAATCATGTTTTTGACAATATTGTCACAAAAATAGGCCATACGTGTAAAATTCTTGATTTTTATTTGTATCAAATCCTGTGCTCGCCGTGGCAAGATTGTCCAATTCGTGACACAACTGTGTCAAATGGATTTTACCTGTTTTTGTGACAAATATGCTATTCTAAAAGCATACTATTTTCATGGGTGTGCCATGAATAGGGTCTACAAAATAGGTTTTAGATTTTTGTTATGGTATTATCAATGCTTAATAAACATGTTAAAATTACTTCTAACATGAAATACGGCTCGCTAAGCCGCGCCCATTTTTCCATTTTGACCTTTTTAGCTTATTTCGACTTTTTGTTATATTTTCATTAACCTAAAACTTATTATGGTAACTAAGGTTCTGAAGACAAATGGCAAGAGATTAAAAGCATGAACACATACATAATAATTATTTTTTTTAATATTCTATTATATTCGGACTAGGAAATTTTAAATTTCCCCAAAAAACCGAAAGGTTAAAATACCGTCACACCGGACAGCCCTACCGTAAAGGGGCTAGGGTCAATGTCGGGCGAAAGGCCTAAACCGGCTGAAGCAGGTTCGAACTCGGTCGAACCGTAGTAGCCTGGAAAACAGGGGCCCAACGGCTCCACGAATCCAGGATGGCATAATAATACCAGCCCKTAAACRCTAAAACGYGAGGGCCTACGACTCTTAYACGAAWGGGCTGAGTGGAATGTATCCAAATATCAAAAACCGTCAAATCACAATGCGTGATTAATTTTATTAGATATGTTATGTTTTTATATGGACTGAACATCACCAATACAGGTGAGTCTATTTTTGAAACACTGTTTATTTTTGAAACACTGTTATTTTCGAAACAGTGAGTTGGTTCGAAAAGCATTTAAAGGCTTTCCAAGAAAGCCAAGCTTTTAATAATGGCAAAAGATGCCTTAAAAAAATATTAACACGCGTATACTTAATATCCTAATCAATAGGACAGCATCAAGCGTTTCCCAGGTAAATCCTGAAATTGGAAAGTTAACTTTCCAAAAATGGCATGTTCCGTACACGACTCGCAACAAAGCCCCATCACATATAAAGGGGCACAAGTTGCAAAAGGTACAGATGGGGCATGCCATTTATCTATATACCCCATAAAAGGCCATGGTATAAAACAACCAATAAGGCGCCCTTATTATTGAAACAAGGGAAGGTTAAGATAGAGTTTAAAAAATAAACCGCCAATCCGATACAATCAGACATAGGTTTAGAGGACTATATAAATTAACGGTTAGTTAAATCGATTTTTTAATTGGGAGTATTAAAGGCATGTAGCCATTTAGTGACCTATCCCGTCAAAAATAAATAAGCCTCATATAAACTCCTTATTTGGAATGTTTTATTTATAAAAGGCATAATTAGTTTAATACTATTAATTATAATAAATTGGGACAAGACGGTGAGATAGGGTCACAGGAGTAGTTATAATAAATAATTAAATTGTGTTCCTGAACTTAAAAAAAATATATTCGGACTGTGGTTTCATTTTGCCCCAAATAATTGCAATTTGCCCCAAACAGTTTCATATTTCCCCAAATATCGCAAATATGTCAAAAACCCCTTAAAATGTCACAATGAAGATTTTTATTTGTTTTATATTATTTTCCGAAGGAAAATACAGTAAATTGAATGCACAGACGGTGTTATAACCAGACATGAGCGTACCCGACCCGCCCGAACCCGGCCCGATCGGGTCGGGTTCGGGTTCGGGTTCGGGCGGAAGAAGGTCCAAAAATCACCAAAAATTCTCAACAAATCACGAAAGACCAAAATTGTCAATAATATCACCTTTTAAACTTACTAAACCTATTCAGAGATTTAGATAAGTGAAATATACTATATTCGGAGGGATAATTCTATTTGGTTCTAATCAAAAAGTTGATTTACCAACTTTTATAACACTATTTTGATCAATAATTTTCAAAAATTCAAAAATTTTACTACCAAAATGATTTTCATTTTCGACCCGAGCCCGCCCGACCCGTTTCGGGTCGGTTCGGGTTGGGTCGGGTCCGGAAATCATCGAAAATGCTCATGTCTGGTTATAACTCACATCACCTTGATAATACACACTTTTGGTAAATATGTCACATTTCACATTAAAAACGATGTAAACAACACCCGGTGGTTGATATAGAGTTATTTAACGATATTTCACAGTTTTGCGGGAAAATCTCATGCTCTAGACATACATTGGTCAATATTATGTAAAATCGGCAAAAAGAAATTTGGGGCAACATGAAACAGCCTTTACATCACCCAAATTCAAAAATTTTATTAAGAATTTGGGGCAAAATGCACCTATTTGGGGCACAACGCATTCCAAGCCGTTCTTCCCGTACACATGCAAACTTAAAATAACTTAAAAGTAGTTTAAGTGAGATACAAAACAAATATAAATTAAAATAACAGAAGATTTTATAATCCATATCCAATATATCACTTGAACTGTTGTAAAGCTAGCATAACCCCATGGCGATACAGAGTGTGGATTTTTTTGGGCAGGAAAATTTGGGCTCTAAATTTCCAGCCCAAACTATTTTTATTTTGAAAAAATTTGTAAAATTTATATTCAAACGTGAAAATATATTGTATAAATTTTTATTTTTAATATTTACAATGATTTTCGTATATAAATAGGAATTTCACACACAATAATAACTTACTATATGCTATTTTCAACATTATGACAATTAAATCTTTCATAATTCTTACGAAATTATAATTTAGGGTGTTAAATTCAACTTAAATTCGCATTATCAAAAACAATAATACCCCAATAAAATAGCATAAGTTGATTATCATAAAACTCGAAACAATAAATTATAGATAGCCAAATAAGTCCTTTTTTTAACAGAATTAAAATATAATTAATTAATTAAATTTATCCTGTTCCCTACTTCACTCCTACCCGCTTTATCGGGTTCGATTGTCGTCTTGTCACTACACCGTAACCACTCGTAGATGTTCAGTGACCTTTTAAGGCCTACCACCTGTATTTACTGAGGAGGACTGCAAGGGTACGACCCCTGTGGGTCGTCCCGCCCTGCCGGGCGGGACGATGGCAGGTGAGTCGCATGAACCAGAGTAAGTTGTCGACAGCTTGCTGCGACAACAGACCTAGCTGGCCCATGACAAACGTCCTAATGGTGACTCTGAACCCTCCGTATTGTTTACCGAGGGTTTCAACGAGTTCGAGGTACTTATCCTTTTTCTGGATTTCCCTCTCTTCGATGAGGTCCTCACTAGGCACTACCACTTCCAACAGTTCGACTGTTCTTCTACTGTGGTCGACCGCAATTATGTCCGGAAGCAAAGAGTGGGGCGATTTTCCGTCGCCTTCCACCCAGACCCTTTGATCGAGGATTAACTGGAAATTGCCTAGTCTTCTTTCCACACGTCTGCCCATTTCGCTGGGTTTGATCTTGTGACCCAACCGTTTTCTACAGATGACTTCGTTGGCGATTTGTGTCACCACGGCGTCATGTCTGCTCTTCAGCAATCCAAATGGGATTTTTGGATATCCACCCAGGACATGGCCAACAGTTTCCAGACTGTTCTTGCATTTTCTGCACGAGTGGTCTAGGCTTCTGTTGATGACTTTATGCAATGATCTGATGTCTCCCTTCCCATCCTAGAGGAGGAGGATCTTTTTACAATCACCTCTTCCAATGACAGGATGTTTGATCGTTTGAGCCAGCCGTATGAGTATTTGTCACACGTAAAACCTTTTCTTTTGTTTCGGTTAAAGCTCGATGGGAATTTGGTGTTATCCCACACCTCCTGATAGATGCCCCCAAAGTAAGTCCGCATTTTTTCACGTTCTTGGTTGAGGGACAATTCAGATGTATCAAGTCCGGTCTCGTTCATGATTCTGCGGGCGGTGTTTGTTATCTTTTGCAGAATCGAGCTTATCGAGATGCCACCCTGTCTAGCCCTTTCGACTAGCCATTCGTTGGCAGAGATTATGTTCTCTGTCAGTCGGCCCTGGATCGTACTGCCGGAATTAAATTCTTCCTCGTAAACGTGTACTGCCCCGATATACTTTGCTATTGCTAAAGTTTCGAGCCAGTACTCATCTCTGAAGTTAGGAATTCCCAGACCACCGCTTTCAGGTGTGGCATGGACCCTCCCATTGGATATTTTCCAGGGAATCCTTCCAGACCTCTTGAGCATGACCCTCGCGTATTTTGTGAGGTCATCTAGCTCTTTGTCACTGAAGGATAATAATTGACCAATGTACCGTACCAGAGGCACGGCGTATACTCGAATCAGTTTTCCAATGTTTGTTATTGTCAAAGGCGAGTATACGAGCTTTCAGAAATAAGTCCATCTATTAAATAAAATAAATTATAAATAAATATTTAAATGTGTAGTATGCCCAACATATCAGTATTTGCGATGTTTATGGGGTGGTATTAGGTCAAATCATACATTCAGAAGGAAATATCAAATTTTTTTATGTAGATTTTCTGGTTTATAATCTCCATATAGTCCTTATATTGATATTAAAACTGCATTTCCAGCCATGTGTATAATCACCACTGCCAAACATCTGTTTCATATAAAATCTAGAATAAAGCATGGCGTATTAACAATGGATAAATCTCATTTGTTGCTACTTAATGTGAATTTTTTAAACTTAAATTAGGTAATAATTTAAAAAATGCGAGATCAGAACATTTCAGATTCTATTTCGAAAATGTAATAAAATAAAACAAAAAAACAATAATTTCAAAAAAATAATGATTTAAAAAATTGGGCCGTAAATTTTATGCTCGAATTTTCCAGCCCAAATTTAGCTACAGCCCACAGCCCAAGCCCATGGTCCAGCCTAAAATTTAGAGCCCAAATTTTCCAGCCCAAATAAGATCCACTCTCGGCGATACATACCATCATCAATAAAGTCATAAATAGATAAATATTGAATCAGTAGATTAAGTGCATCCAAATGGACGGACTTGTAAAATGTTATGAACATTTTCTGTTAATTTGATACCAAAAGGTTTGGATGGAGGATTATAAAAAGTCGATCCATTCTATATTCTGAGTTTAATAGTGGTTAACTGCGGAAGAAAACATAAAACTGCTGTCGAGGCTGTTCCTATTGAAGATTTAATTAAAGAAAGGAATCCTAGAAAAGAGCAAAATATCTAGAACTCTTAGAAACTCCAAGTAAAATATAGATGTTTAGGAAAACCATTGAACTGTTTGTCAAGTGTGATATGTATTAAAAGATCCGGCTTTCGAATGTGGTCTAATTTATTACTTGTAACCAAAACTTTGGTTTAAAATAATGTTATAGAAAATTTATAACGACTTTTTAAAGCTTATTTTGAACATATTTCTCTGCTTATTGCCTAGGTTTTCCACCTAAAATAAGACCTATTTCTGTAGTCCCCAATTATAATCCATATCCAAAATATCATCTGAAGTGTTGTAAAGCAAGCATTACCTTAACATCTTCTCAGTTTATATTTTTGTAACTATACTATGTCTATCCTTTTATTTTTATTATTCGACAAAAATCATTTATTTATAACTTCTGCCACAATGGCCGGGCCACTTCAGCCTTCCTCAGCTACCCTCGAATTCCTAATGACCACTTAAGGCCAGGGGTTTACGCCATTTCTGTTCTCCGAAGCTTTCCAACAACTTGTTGTGCAAGGCTTTGGGAAGAACGTCTCTGGGACTCTTCTCTTCGGGTACTTCGAGCAACTCCCACTTGTTCACCCCTTTGGAGTAGAGGTGAGAATTTAGCCATTTTTTGAGAACCGCCCGAACCGCGCCGCCAAACGGGCGGGCGGTTTCATGTTTCTTAACCGTTTTATTTTCAGTGAAAATCTGAAATTTTTTGAATTTTTTTAAAAATATTTATAAAGAAAAATCATGTAAAATATACAATTAAAAACGACTATTACCTTAAAATTTACCCAAACTTGTTGAGAATATAGTTTAAATGCTAAGAAAATAGAAAATCATATTTATTTTGGAAATTTCTTTCAAAAAAGATAAGTCAACTGTTAATGAGAATTTTTTCGAAAAATAACCCCTTCACGGCCCGAAACCGAACCGCGCGGTTCGGTTTCGGGCGGGCGGGCTGATAATTCTCACCTCTACTTTGGAGTCCCTGCCTATGAACCAAGCATAGATTCTAGGCGAGCCTTTGAGGCACACCCTTTTTCCACACCTGGTTGTCGTCCAACCTCGAAGAGACATAGTGACGTTCTTTCCAACCTTTCGTGGTGTTCGGAATTCGCGGGTTAGCCCCCTATTAGGCGGATTTCCCGGCTTGTGGCCAGCCAATTTTGAATTGAATCCGGGGCCCTCCTCTTTTTGTAAGCCTCTCGGCTTCGCGTTCATAGCGTTAACGAGGGGACAAGTCCAGTTTGGATTCCTGTCTAGCTCTTTAGACTCCGCCGGGGCGGGGCAAGACTGGGTTACATGCCGTTTTACAGGCAGAGAGGGTCTGGGCGACTTGTCACTCTAGTGGTCGTGACCTCGTCGCTTTCACCTCCATGAATGGCACCTTGTGCGTTGCGCAGTGGGGTACCATATTTTTTTGAAAAATTAAATTTTTCTCTGTCTATCCTTTTATAAGTAACCAATATTTGTACACCTACTGGCATTGAGTATTACTTGAAGAAAACTAATTTTTTAAAAATTTGTAAGATGTCTCTGCGCAACGCAACAAGTATCGTCTTAGGAGGTGAAGGGTCCGAGGTCACGACAACTAGAGTGACAAGGTCCCCAGATTCCTCCGAGCCTTCAAATCGGCTCTCAACCCAACCCCCATCTGGTCCCTCATTTGAGGAGACCATAAAGCCAGATGGGGACACACGTTGGTCACGTCCTGCCATTAACGCTATAAACGCGGGGCCGCAAGGCCCACAAGAAAAAGGCAGCCCCGGAATCAAGTCAAAATTCCCTGGCCACGGGCCCTGTGAACCACCCAATGGGTTGGTAAGCCCAGAATTCCGTTTCTCGCTTGGAAAAGGGCAGCATGCCCGCGACAGCCCGAAGGGCTCCGCCCAGCGACCCAAAAAAGGTCTAAGGTTTTGTTCGCCCTGGGCGACTGAACCACGTGGAATCTCAAAGAGAGCACGGCGACCCAAAAGGGAAAAGACTTCTTCAATCCCTATTAGGGAATTCTCGAAGGAGTTTTTATTTTTTAAAAATTTAAATTCTGACAAAAAAATGAAGAAGCAAGAAGTCCCAACAGACAAGACCTCAGCCTCAGAGGTACAACCCACACCAGCTGAAAAGCCCGAAAGAGAGGATCAGGGTAGAGTAAGCGATGAGGACAAGGTGTGCACCTTAAAACCCACTTCAGGGGAGGTGAAGCCCCACAGTGCGGCCCAAAGGGACGCAACTGGGCAAGCAGCCGAGCTGTTAGCATCATACTCCGCCATAAAGGAGCAGCTAACAGTGCTAGGCATAAATCCGGACCTGGTTGGCAAGGCGAAGACAAGTACCCGAAATAGTCAAAGAAAGGAAAGGAATTGGAAGAACAAAAAGGGAAGGAAGAGCCCCAAAGGTGGCAGTACCAAACCCAA
This sequence comes from Mikrocytos mackini, assembly GCA_030180075.1. NCBI lineage: Eukaryota > Endomyxa > Ascetosporea > Mikrocytida > Mikrocytiidae > Mikrocytos > Mikrocytos mackini. The sequence continues at coordinate 16,695 of JASNJN010000834.1, forward strand.
TCCACTTAAACCCAAACCATTAGCACAAACGCCAAATTGGGCGCCAAGCAATGGCTTATCGGCAGATGGAATGAAGCTCCTAAAGGTACTTGCCAATGGCAAAGTCATTTGGGAGTCCATATCCAGAAAAGGTATAGGTGAAGCTGCTTCAAATCTGAAGAGCGAAGCCGACCGCCAAATGCTATCGGTCTCCAGATCAGAGTGTGCGCGTATCTTAAAAAGGTACAGCTGGCCTTCAATGGAAGGACTACACACCTAGAGTTTCCAAAATTAATACCGGTATTACTCGATATACCGGTATTTCGTCCATTATCGTTATCGAATATTATCGTCCATTACCGGTATTTGGTAATATTACCGGTATTAGATTTTAATTGAAATATTTTCCGTAATTCGTAGTTTTTAAGTAAATTATGTGTTGCAATTAGGTTTTGATTTATTTTTCTCTTTATATTTGCCTAACTTTTTTTTTATTTTTAAGAAGATAAAGAATTAATTAATTAATTTGATAGTATTCTTTATCTTCTTCACACGCCGCTTTCTTCGGCTACGATCTCAGTTGGCCCCCTCAGCCAGCTGTAGATCACCAAGGATCCTTTCAACCCCACGTTTTGGATTTTTCCAACGAGGTGGTTGATTGTGCAGATCCGCTTGGGTTTGTTTGCCCAGGAGGTTACCTGCTGTTTGCAGGACCTCTTTAGAAGGTGTATAAGACTTTGTGTGGAGCGTTTGGAAATTATTCCGAGTTGTCCAATAATGAAGGCTCTCACCTTCAACTCGAAACCAGGGTACTGGTTTCGAAGGACAGGGATGAGGTCTAGGTATTTCCCGGATTTCTCTTCTTCCCGAGATTTGATCAAGTCTTCGGCGGGGACTGCTACTTCTAGCAGTTCTACCCGCCTGGATGCATGGTCTATTGCTATGATGTCCGGAAGGAGGGAATGTGGCTTACCCTCCATACCTTCAACCCATAGCCTTTGGTCTAGCACCAGTTGGAAGGAGTCCGAGTTTTTCTCGATTCTCCTACCCATGTCTGATAGCTTAAGTTTGTCTCCTAAGCCTTTTCTTCTGATGATTTCGTTTGCTATTTGCAGAACGACTCCATCGTGGCGAGACTTCAGGAGAGCGAAGGGAATTTTTTTACATGCTCCCAAAACATGGCCGACAGTTTCCCATGTGGAATCACATTTCCGACATAGGTTGGAGAGGTCCCGGTTTATTACTTTTGCCCATGTCCGGATATCTCCTTTTCCGTCCTGTAACTGCAAGATTTTCTTGCCATCGTTACGCGACAGACCTGGTTGTTTAAGCCATATATGGGTGAGCTGGTGGTTGACAAAGTCCCTCATTCTGGCTCTGTTAAAGCCAGATGGAAGTTTTGTTACATTCCACTTTAAAAGGTGTTGGTGTTCTTTAATCATCGACACGCAACATGGATGTGTTCCGCCCAGTAAGTTGTTGAATACTTTCAGCTTCTTGCTGGATACGACCCACTATGTCCACCTTTGTTGTCTTCATCTCTTGTCTACGTTTGATTAAACACTCCTGGGCTCTCACAATGTTTTCAGCGAGACTGCCCCTGATGAGTCAACTATTGCCTTCACTTGACACTTCATCCAATTTGCACGCTTTAAGGTAATTGGAGACTGCTAGTGTTTCTAGCCAGTATTCGTGTTTGAAGTTTGGCAATCCAAAACCACCTACCTCTGGCCTGGCATGGACTCTCCCGTTTGAGATCTTCCATGGGATCCTGTTGGCCCTCTTGACCTGGACTCTAGCGAATCTGGTAAGATCCTCCAGTTCGGTGTCCGTGAAACGAAGACATTGGCCTACGAATCTGATAAGAGGGGCAGCATACACCAACACGAGTTTTCCCACATTGACTACGTTGATGAGAGTCAGAGATGAGAAGACGATTTTTTTAATTCTCGCCTTCGCCTCTTTCATCACTGCCTCTTTGGTAGTCATTGTGTTGTTCCAGTGCTGCTTGAACCCAAGGTATTTGTACTCATGGGTTGCAGTCACCATAGGGAAATCACTAACGCCCTGGGTAGAGTTTTTCTCTTCCTCAGTTTTGTTCGTAACAATACCGCTCTTGGCATTGTTAATGAACAAGCCGACTAGTTTAGCCAGTTTGCGTATTTCGCTAACCTTTTGGCCTAGTCGGTGTAGTGACGAGTCAAACAGTTTGAT
>JASNJN010000835.1:0-12045 GCA_030180075.1 Mikrocytos mackini
AATATTTGAAATAAAGTCTACTGGGGTATATAAAACAAAACAGAGCACTATTAACAACTACATAGAATAAATTTATTAAAGTATTAAAGTATATTTTTAAGTAGAAAAGCAACACTGGTAATCGATGTGATGGAGATCATTATGATACGAGGAAGGATTGTCCAGCATCTGACAGTCTCTGTAGTATATGCCGAATGAGGGGACATTGGAGTCGGTGCTGCGAAAATAGAGAATCCGAAAAGGGAGTAAGTGATAATGAATCACCAGGGTATGGAAGGAGAGGCCGATCATACGTTATGATTGAGGGAGATCGAGCGGAATACAGGAGAATATTTGTTGGCAATATGCCACATAAGTTTACAGTTGATACGGGAGCAGACGTAATCACAATGCGTGAAGAGTTAATCATGAAGATGGATTAAGAAAAAATCAGAAGGCTTTACAGGTAACCTGAAAGGAGCAGAGAATACCTCTATCATAGTAGCTGGAATCTCGAAGACAACCCTGAAGTATGATGAAAGAGAATTAGATACCAGTATATACGTGGTAAAAGGAGGAAAGAACTTGTTAGGAATTGAGGAAGCAAAGAGATTTGGGATTGTGAATTTCGACAATGACCCAGTAAGTAAGGATAATGGAGTTATAAATAAAACTTACTATCCTTAAATTTTAAATTGATTGTTGAAGAAGGCAAAGGGCCTGTGGCCTGTAAAGAGAGACCCCATACCTTATGCTCTGATAGGCCAGATAGAGGAACAACTGAACGAGTTAATAAAAAGGGGACGTTGATCCCTGTGGTACAGACAAAATGGACCTTGCCAATAGTTGTGGTTAAGAAGGAAAATGGAAAAATCCGCATCTGTAGGGATTTTAGAAATGTCAATGAGGCCATTAAAGCGGATAAGTATCCGCTCCCCAGCATTGAAGATCTCTTATCCCAACTGAGGACAAAGAACAAGGTGTTCGTGAAGTTAGACTTGGAATCCGTGTACCATCAAATACCTTTGGACAAAGAGTCCAGGTCGCTTACAACAATTATTACACACAAGGGAACTTACATGTATACGTGTATGCCCTTCGGGATTAAATCAGCCCCAAGTGCTTTTCAGCGTATTATGGAGGACACCCTAGAGGGGCAGATGGTACTCTGGTTTATTTAGATGATATTCTTATTGCTGGAAGGAATGAAACAGAGTTAAGAACTCGAATTGAAGAAGTGAAGCAACGTCTTGAGACATTCAAGATTAAAATAAACGAAGAAAAATCTGAAGTTCAGATGAAGGAACTAAAGTGGTTCGGATATGAAATATCATCAGAGGGAATACGAATAACCAGGGTTCGGAATATATGTGATGAAACTTGTGGTCACATATTTTGAGTGAAATTCGACGCAAAATCCTCTATAAATTCGGGAAATTTTTTAGGTATCCCATATCCAAGTATCCTCGAATTTTAGACTTTCCTCTATAATCTCTAATAATCACATATTATTCACATATTCGGTCGTTTTCAGTCACATATTTTCCGAACCCTACGAATAACACATGACAAGGTCGAGCTAATAAAAAGACTGAAGACACCATCATGTGTAAAAGAAGTTAGACAAACCCTAGGTGTCATCAATTACTATTGTCGTTTCATAAAGAATTTATCGACAATCGCCACTCCCATATATCGTCTCTTAAAGAAAGATAAGAAGTTCGAATGGAGTAGGAGGGAAGAAGAGGCACTTATGTTGATTAAGGACAAGATTGGAGAGAGGGAAGCTACGGCCCCTTTCGAAACGGAGTCAACTAAAAAGGTGATCTTAAAATGCGATGCATGTGAAGAAGGAATGGGGGAAGTGCTCGAGCAAGAGCAGCCCGATGGATTGATGAAACCAGTAAGGTACTGGTCATCGCTATTTAGGAAGTATGAAGAAAACTACTCCATGGGGAGGAAGAGGCATTGGCCTGTGTCGCGACAATAACCAAATTCAAGAAATATCTGTTTGGTAGATACTTTATTCTACAAACAGATCATCGAGCATTGGAAACCCTCCTATCTCAGCACAAAGTTCACAGAACAGTGGCTAGAGTGGAAAGATGGCGGGAGAAGATTTCAAGCTTCGACTATGAGGTTCAATATATTAAAGGAGCTGAAAATGAAATCGCAGACTGGTTGTCGCGATCAGCAGTCCGAACGAACCACAAAGAAGTGTCGCTTAAAGAGGAATTTGTAATCAATGAAATCCAGGAAACGCAGCAAAGTGACACTATGGATTACAACAAATCTTTGAGGAAGTTAGCATACATAATAAAAGAAGATGATTGGACTGAAACCAATATCCGAACGTACAAAGAGTACTATGATAAGAGGGATAAGTTGACAATAACAGCGGGATTGATTTTTTTCAAGGGAAATAGGGCTGTACCTAGTCTAGAAAATCGTAGCAAAATCATTAAAGAAGCTCATAGACTTCATCAAGGAATTAGTTAGACAACATCCCGGATCGAGGAATTATTTTGGTGGCAAGGTGGTATAACCAAACAAAGGAGTTTATACAGAAGTGTCCAGAATGCAAAGCATCGGACCGAAATAAGAGGGTATATGAGTCTAAACTGACCCCTGTATCGTGTACTCAAGGGGCCCGGGAGAAATTAGCATACACCTAAATGGATGTTAGACTAGGGTGAGCACAAATACTTGTTAGTGAGAATGGATTACTATTCAAAATGGCCCGAAGTGATAGACCTGAACGGAGTATCTTCCAGAATTGTGATAGATAGATTGAAGAGTATCTTCTGCTGTTTTGGGTTACCCAAGGAAATGGTTTCCGATAACGGAACTCAGTTCATTTCAAAAGAGGTGGAAGCTTTCTTCAAAGGGTGGGGTAGATCATCACAAGGTGGCCCTATACTCCCCAAGGCAAAAGGCCTAGTCGAAAGGTTTAACAGGGTGCTGGTGGATAAGATCATCGAGGCAAAAATATTCGGGTGGAATGTGCAAGATACGATTGCTGAGACGGTTTTCCAGTATAGATGTACACCACATTCAACGACCGAGATAGCCCCGTTACTGCGATGTTCGGCAGGCCCATGATAGGCATGCTCGCACTATTGTATCCGTCGGTATGAAAGGCTTTGGGGAAGGAAAGAAGGTAGATATAGAGAAAGTGAATCGGAAGGCGGTCTTAATGAAGAAAACCTTTGATCAGTATCCGGGTAGAAGAACCATTGCGGTCAAGATAGAAGACATGGTTTCTATAAAATACCCTAATAAAGGATTCGGGGGGCCATGGAAGTGGAAGGCGTAGAAAAATCGTCAGTTTACACCTCCGATGGGGAAAGTGGCCTCTAAACCGAGTATGGAGGGTAAAATGAAGTAAAATTTTGAGGGCGGGGTGTGATATGGTACATAAACATTTTAAGTATTTAAATTTTACTGAAATATTAGTTAACACTATATCAGTTTTATTAAAAAGATGTTGTCATTATGTCGGGGTGATAAGGCACCCAGCCATATTTAATATAATGGTTGTACATTGAAAGGCGCTCTCTGTTTGGAGTCCTGAACTTTTTCGTAAACATTTAAAATTTATAAAATCTTAAAAATATATTTTATTTAAATCCAAATTGTTCCTTTGAATTCAAACTCGCTGAACGGTACGTAAATCTCCTTCTTTGGGAGAAAGCCACCGCAGCCATGTCTTTTAATCTATTAACATAAACTTCGTTGGAATGTTCTTATTCCGACATCCTCCCCGCTTCTACAATTGGGGCTATTCTCTTGACATTATGCCATTCTTGTTTATCTTCGATTTCTAGGCACAGTTTATTCCCATTTCTTTCTATTTGTAGAACTTTATAAGGTCCATTAAATTTCTTAGACGTTTTCGTTTGTAGGGGAACTTCTAACATAACAAAGTCGTTGATCTTGTAGACATGGTCAATGCGTTTCTTATTGATTCGTTCATTGTCCTTAATTTTTATTTCTTCTTCTCTTTCTTTAACTTCCTCGTAGTTAACATATACTTTTCTTCTTAGAGGATCCAAAGGTGAGGTTTCTTCTGTAATCTCCTTTGGACTATGTCCTAGAACTCTGTTTTTACAATAGTTTGAGTTTCTCAAGATTAATGTCTTTATGTGCTTGACATTGTTTCCTTGGTGCATTCTGAACATTGTTCCAATCGTGGAGTTAATTCTTTCTGCTGTTGAATTTCCAGAAGGGTTGTATACTGAGGTTCTTGTATGCTTTATCCCATGCTCTGTTGTGAACTTCTTCAATGCTTTTGATTTGTACTGCTTTCCGTTATCAGTCAGAAGTTTTCCTGGGACACCGTGTTCCTCTATCCACACCTTCAACAGTGATTCTACTATATTCTGTCCAGTTGTGTCTTCTGTAATGAGTATGTCGACAGTTCTAGTTGCTAAGTCAATTAAAGTCACAACATAAAATCTGCTTCTTTCAAAGTCCGTTTCATATTCGCTACTAAAGAGTGGACCAAAGATGTCACTCGCGATTGTATGGAATTTTTCCTTTTCTAAATTGTTTCCATGTACCTTCCCATATCTTTTGGACTTGCATTTGTATTGTAAGCACTCTATACAAGTCTTTGTTTTGAGAGTTATAAAGCTTGCAAAGCCCTGGCCAATCAAAAAGGACAAATAGAAGACCAAAGTCTAGTCTTGCTTGGATGACCTAGATAGATGTGGAGAAAGTTGAATATCTCTTCAAATCTTGATTGTGGAATAACAATCCTGTCACCTTTGTCTACCACGAGAGTGATTTCGTCATGTTTTCTCTCTGTATAAATCTTGTTGTCAAGTTTTTGTTGTATTATTTGATCAAACTGCTGATCACTGGCAATTCCAGGTAAGTCGTAAAGCGTATCAAGTTCATTTAAGCTGTAGACTCGTGAGATATAATCCGCACATGTGTTGTTTGTGCCTTTAATATGTTGGAATTGGAAATCAAATTCTTCTAGTAATAGTTTCCATCTTTGAATTTTTCTCGAAAGGTCTTCTTTCTGGTACAATATGTTCACGTTATCGTTTTTAACCACCACATGACAGCTAAAGATAATATTCTTAAAGTGTTGTAATCCCTTTAGGATCGAGAGCAGTTCCTTCTCGAGTATGGTGTACTTAGACTCTGCGTCATTAAACTTATACCTGTAGAATCCTAATGTTCTATCTGTTTGATAAAGAACTGCGCCAATCGCGTTGTTGCCGGCGTCGGTTTCAAGCAGACATGAGCGTGACCGACCTGCCCGCCCGAACCCGACCCGATCGGGTCGGGTTCGGGCGGAAGAAGGTCCAAAAATCGCCAAAAATTCTCAACAAATCACGAAAGACCAAAATTCTTAATAATATCACCTTTTAAACTTACTGAACTCATTTAAAGATTTAGATAAGTGAAATAAACTATATTTGGAGGGATAATTCTATTTGGCAGTAATCAAAAAGTTGATTTACCAACTTTTATAACACTATTTTGATCAATAATTTTCAGGAATTCAAAAATTTTACTATCAAAATTATTATCATTTTCGACCCGAGCCCGCCCGACCCGTTTCGGGTCGGTTCGGGTCGGGTCCGGAAATCGTCGAAAATGCTCATGTCTGGTTTCAAGTATGAAGCCTTTTGTATAGTCAGGAAAATTGAGCAATGTTTGTTCCTTTATCTTTTCAAGAACCTTGTTTACAGTCTTTGAGTTTTGTGTTGTCCATTGGAATCTTTCCTCGATTTTCAGTTTCTCTGTTATACTGATTAAATCTTGCGAAAGACCGCGAATAAATGGTCTGAACCAGTTTAAGAAACCTAGTAGCTTCATGACTCCCTTTCTGTTCTTAGGAGTGAAGTCCAGATATGCATCAACACGTGACACATCGGCTCTTATTCCCTTTCTGGATATAAGTAATCCTAAATACTTAACATATTTTATAGGAAATAACATTCAATTTTTTTAACATATATTTTTTATTCAAAACACACAGTTGTTGTTTATTCTTTTTAATATATCAAAGTACCTTTTACAAGTATTATAAATATCTAATATTTGTGTTATATCGTTTTAAATTTTAAATTTTTATAATGGATTGCCATCTATGCATACGCAATTTTACAACAACCAAAGCGCTTAATATACATATCGCAAAAACACACAATAAGAATAACGCCAACAGAATCGTGTGTGACCAGTGTAACCTAACATATGCTAACAAACAAACTTTAAAGTTCCACAGAAACAAATGTGTAAAGATTATCAATGAAATCCAATACCATTTCCCCTGTAATCTCTGTGGAATCAAGACCATTTATAAACGAGTAGATTTTCAAGCGCATCTTCTGAATGTTCACAATATAGTAGAAACACCTTACAAAATTATTTATGGCAATAAAGATGACGCAACCAAATACTTAAATTCCCTAATGTTTGGCGATAATACAACTTTCCATAAAACTACGGGAAATAAAGAACTATCCACAAGAATCATATCTTATTATTCATGTAATAGCTGCACTGACAAAGAGCGGTGTGTATCTTACATCAAATTTATTGCCAATGCAAATGGAAAGTACAAAATTACATTTCTATTATATCACAACCATAGCACTAAAATTGATAACGTAAAATTGGACCCACAGTTTAAACTTGAACTGATTAATAAGATAAAGAATGGAGTCGAAATAAAGCATATTTATAAGTGTTTGATTGAAAATGCGGATCCCGATATAAGTAGTAAAAGAGACATGATTAACATGAATTATTTAAGGTATCTTAAATATCGATACAGCTCTCCAGTAAACTGCACAATATACGACATCAGTGGTCTAAGATTTATAATAAAAACCCTAAAAGAAAACAAAAAAATTAAGTTTTCAAAACTTAAAACTCCCGAAGAGAAAATAGAAAACCACCCAGAACTTGACAGTTCGTTTTTTATAGCATTTACAACAGAACTACAGTTTGAAAGACTTAAAACATTTCCGGTTAACATTCTCATGGCAGACTCGACATTTTCCACTAATCATTACAATTACCCTTTGGTTGTGATCGGAACATTGGATAATAAATTAAACTTTGTTCCCTTTCTTTACATCATAACTAAAAATGAGAATACAGAAATTATTACATACGTTCTTGATCTATGGAAAACAAATTTAAATTTTGAAATGAGTCCAAATTTTGTCATGTCTGATTTAGCGCCAGTTTTCTTTAATTCAATAACCAACTCTATTAGCCGTTCTGTTAAGTGGCTATTCTGCCAATGGCACTTCAAAAAGGCCGTAAAAAGACAATTAGTTCGAAAAGTCAAATGTCAGGATAACAGAGAATCCATAGAAAAAGAATTCGAATATATTACAAAGATTTCCAATACAAGAACATTGAAAACTCGTTTGACGGCATTTATTAGGAAGTGTTGGAAAATAGAGCCGTTATTTGCAAAATACTTCGAAACACAATATATGGAAAGGGTTGACAATTGGTCACTTGCCGGGCGCGTTGAATCACCGGTAAATACCAATATGTTTGTAGAATCCTACTTTGGACAACTTAAAACAATGATACTCTGCAGCAATTCTAAGAATCGTTTGGATTCTTTACTAAATTCCCTGGTTATTTTCGAAAAGCACTTATTGATGAATTATATGCGGTCCGAAGCATCATCACAGGTACAATTTTCAAGTTATAGGTGTAAAATCGCACTAAAGAAACACAAATTGGCAGAAGAATTAAACGAAACACGATTTAAATACGATGAGTTGTCTTGTAAAATGAAATACAAGAAATATTTCATTGAGTATGGGACATGTAGAGATTGCAGTATAAACTGCAAATTAGTCTGTTCGGCATGTTCTATATGCTACTATAGATATAAATGTACATGTTTAAGTTTCTTGCAGAAAAAAGAAGTATGTAAACACATACATAAAGCCCATCAGATTTTAAAGTCTAATCAATCTATTGAGTGTTTAAAATCACAACAACTTCAAGATATTGGTCCCGATAAATACAACATACATGAAGATACAACTTTGGAATCTGGGATATTCACAGAAAATAGCATGAAAGACATGAATAACAAATATACGCCCGACGCCAAACAACTTATGGATGAAAATCATATTGACAGCAGAGAAACAACATGTACAAATCAACCAAACAAGGCTGAACATGTTTCCCCCAATATACTTGCACCAAAAGATAATGGCCAAATGAGTAAAGATTATTTAATATCATTAAAGAGTGAAATTAAAAACTACCTTGACGAAATAACGAAGAATGTTCATGAAAGTGTTGATTTTATAAAGTTGGATAAACTTAGAAGTGATCTACAAATTATTAAGAGCTTTACGGAATATGAATTTCCTGATAAATTTACACCAAAACGAGATAAAGGTTTAAAGAAAAGGCCACCAACACAAAGAAGTTATTATAATCAGAAATGAGTGGTTTAAATAAATATTAAAGAGGTGATTATATATGTTTTGACGTGGTTAATTGCAATGTTTTAATATTTAATATATTAATAATTTAATAACTCAGATAGTTTGTCTAGTTCGTTTGAATAATAGCTATTTTCATTTCTGATCCAACAACCTTATGTTTTAATTTGAATCCTATCCATTTTTTATTCCCCAAATATTATAATGATTATAACTTTAATAAATGTACCGTAATGAAGACAACGCCTACAAAGGAGATGATTGCCCTTTATTTGACTATATTATCTGAGTAACTTAGAACGTACTTTTATTTAATACAACCTTTGTTTAAAATGGTCAATACATATTTTCCAGGAATAGCTGCATTATGTGACAAATTCTTTGTTTGACTTGTGTGAAATAGAATCGATTATGATTTGTCTACGTGTATATTGTAAGTTCCTGCCGTTAGGAAGTTCTTAAAAGTAGGAGAATGTAACTTAACTGATTTAAAAGCTAATTTAAATCGAATAACTCTGTAGTCTATGGATATCGAATATGTATCGCTCTAATATACCGGTTAACTGCAACAAACTCTTATCATATTGTATACAAGCCGGTGCATCGATATTTCCCTCTAAAATTTTGCTGTGAGGATAGTTTCTTTTATGACCTTTATGTATTGATATTTTCAGTTATGGAATGATTATCCGTTATTTGTTTATTGTCATGTTGTCTGAAATGGGGATTGGTGTGTCTTTTCTGTATTTGTAAAATTTTAAAATACCCATATATTTAAAACAGGTTTACTCAGGCCTTGTAAGCCAGAATACAATAATATTCCAACCAACTACTTTGTAACATTCTGAATTACCGATTTGGTATGTAGAACAAATTCTAACCAATACAGGAAGCTACGAATCTACAAGTAGTATTGATATTCTACTAGGTCACATTTAGAAACTCTAAGAATTCCACGGCCAGCGGCAAGAAATCAAAGGACACAGATCTGTTCGAAAGCTACAGGTAGTGTAGATATTCAGCTAGGTTACTATTTAGAAACTCTAATAATTCCACAGCCAACGACAAGGAATCAAAGGACACAGAGCTATTCGCAAACTACGGGCTCTTTACAAGTATGTCCTCTATATAATACGTTCGATTTGGTTATGTGGGTGTATGATCAAATTTATTGGAATCGAAACAAAGAATGAACAACCTATTTTAAAGATACATGGTTTGTTCGATTTATATGTAATCATAGTCTTTTAAAGACTTTCTAGGGGGTGCTATCATAGAATAAAACACAATCTTATTATAATTTGATCCTGGTAATTAATTTGCAATTATTTAATCAAAATATATTCTGTAGGGTAACTTTAATTCAAATATTAAATTCATATAAATTGAGACAAATCTGTAATTTAATTGTAAGGATTGAAATAAATATCAAATTCCTTATTTTATCGAAAACATTTAATTATATTTAAAATTATAAACGTATTTATTTCCTTACAATATTTTTACCAGTCTTTTGGCTTATTTGCAAAGGCTTAAACTTTGTAGTTAACATTCTTAAATTACATTCACCTCCATAATAACATTATATGGTTGTTATCATTACTATTCGTCGTTATTTATAATGTATCCACCTTTGGGCCAAATATACATTATTCATTCAACAAAGTGAATAGGTTAGTTCCTTTACACTGAGTTCAGTCGGWAWAMTGKTTTTGGTATATGTTTGAGTCTGTTTATTGAAAAGGGTCGCAAGAGACTCCCTTTAAAAAAAGTCATTTACAAAAATAGAAATAGTATTCCAGAGCATGTGTAAAAGCGTTTTAATCATGTTTTTTTTAAACAAAATAATGTCTCTAATACATATTAAAAGGTGCGTATATGTAAGTTAAACATGTATACAGTCAAACCTCGATAAAATTTACAAATTTTCTAAGATTTACACACGTAAGATTTACAAAAAACASCYATTTTCKACGATTTYCYGAAAATTATTTTTCGGAAAATGACTCAATAATCACCCGATTGTGCATAAATTATGTGAACTTTACCCAATAAGTATTAATTAAGTGCTAAAATAGCATAGAAATTCATTTATCAAAAGTTGGAAAATAATTTTTTTCGTAAGATTTACACTCGGATAAAATTTATTTTATCRAAAATATTCCAACGAAAAATCTTGATTCGATATTCCAGGTATAATATGGCTTTAAATAGAAGTGTTAGAACCAATTTAGAACCTCTGGTCATAAAATTTATAAGTTTTCAATGAGTGCAAAATCATGAAAATTTTGTCATTTATGCTCTTGAAGAAATAAAAATTTATCATAATTTTGTGATCCATTGATTACATCTGTTTTATAATTGAGAAATACATAAAATATTCATTTATGATTCTCCAAAAATTCTGGTCGTATCGTGATAAAATACAAAACTACACGTAAGATTTACAAAAAATTGAAAAAACGGGACTTTGTAAATCTTATCGAGGTTTGACTGTATTCTGTTTTCAGTCTTTCTTGTTTAGACAAGACCCGTTTTCTTTTGTTTAACGATTCGATACGCTCATCATACTGCTATCTGGCCATATCATGAAATTCATATATTTCCCAAAAAATGGCCTTTTCCAATTTTTGAATTCGACATAAAATGAAAACTTGTTCAAAAATCCTAGCACTGGGCTTCATCATTAGTTATTTGGTTTCCGGGTTAATTACGACTAACGAAGCGTTTGCTATTGCCAAAGGAAACAAAACGCCACAATGGACAGATGATGGACGTGACACAACTTATGACCGTGGATCTGACATTAATCTGAGAAAGGAGCCCGTTGAATATGAACTCGATGGATACTTTAACTGCTCAAACGAGCCGTCTGACAAAATTCCCAGGAAAATATATAGAGGTTTTTATAAAATTTTACACCCATTTTCAAAATAAGTGCATCCTTTTTCAAAATAAGTACACCCTTTTTCAAAATTAGTACACCCTTTCTCAAAATAGGGTACACCCCTTTTCAAATTTAAGTACACCCTTTTTCAAATTAAAATACACCCCTTTTCAAATTTAAGTGCATACTGGAAATATAACCTAGAAAAATGTGTATTCTATTCTGAACATGCAGACTGATCATTGTATACGCTTAACAATCAAAATATCAAAATGAACTTTTAACTTTTAAATTTTAAATTTTATTTGATGACATATTATTCTGACAGCCAGAGCGACCTACAATCCGATACTGATATGGAAGATGCCGATATAATCGTCACCACTCCGACCAATGAGCGCCGTCGCAACCATATAGTTACCGACCAAGAGAGAGAAAGGGTTATTATTTTAAGGGATGGGGGCTATTCGTGGAATCAAATTGCAACAACTTTAAACGTTAAGAAAAGCACAGTAAGAAAAGTTTATAAAAATAAGGATCAAGTTGTTGGCCCTGTGAACAGGCGGGGTGCAAAGAAAAAGATTTTACTAGTTCATGAGAAGTTTTTGATTAAATATATAGAAGTAAACAGCATATTGACATTGAGCGAACTTCAAAATTGTCTTTTTGAGGAATTTAACACCACATTTTCTTTAACAACTATACACAGAACATTAATAGCTTTCA
>JASNJN010000839.1:0-17358 GCA_030180075.1 Mikrocytos mackini
AGAAAACGACTCCTTAACCTCTGAAACCGAGCCGCACGGCTCGGTTTCGGGCGGGTGGATTGATAATCCTCACCTCTAATTTAAACCTCCTAACCCTTCATACGTTAGAGTTGCCTTTTCCTTTTCCTTAGTAAACTCTACGAAATTAGGGAGAAAATAAAATAAATAACATTGAGTAATTCAACAATCTCGAGTTATATTTCCTTTAATGGCAGAAAAGGGGGAAGTGAATATCTCAAGATGTTATTAGTTATATTACAGCCATTTAACTTTCTTATCAAGTTCCTAGAATTAATTTCTATATTTTAAATTCTTTTTATTATCAATTACAACAGTTAAATTTTTCATTACAAATAAAAAATTTAACTGTTGTAATTGATAATAAAAAGAATATTATCAATTACAACAGTTAAATTTTTCATTACAAATAATTCAATAAAATACGAACTGTGCAGATGAATTTATAGAGTAACTTTTAGAATTTATTGATATATATATTGTACACCCCGATTCAAAATAAACGTAAATGATAAAAATTTGGTGTTTTACATCGATTAAGGACTCAAATTAAATTTTAAAAAATAGCCTATTATATGTATTAATTATTAATATATTAATAATATTATTTAAAACGTTTTAGTTAACAAACTCAATATATTTTATATTTTAAATTAAATTTAATTTTAATTTCGGTTCAAAAAAACGTAAAATGGAAATATATACTAAACATGAATAGTTAGCCATATTCTATACCCTGTTTAAATTAATATTTAATTAATCCTCCTTGTTTATGTGTAATTTGGAACATTCTTTTATAATTGAGTTGTATAAATTCCTGATATAATGATATTGAATTTTCTTGAAATTTTCCATAATTGAACTGAGTAATCCTGCTTTCGAATTATATTGTTTACCGTTTTCGTATATCATATTCGTTAAATGACTAAAAACGTTTTCTACCGAGTTTAGGTCTGGCGATTTAGCAGCCCAATTGAGTTTTTCTATGTTGTTCGTTATAAAATATTCCTTCAAAAGTTCGGCGGTATGGATGCTGGCATTGTCTTGTTGCCATATAAAGTCATTGTTGGGATAATTTTGTCTGACTAGTGGCAACACTTCAGAATCGATTAAAATCTTGTATTTTCCACGTTAAATTTTCCTATTAATTCGACACATGCCAGACATCCATCATAACATATTCTAACATGTACCATAACGCTTCCTCCCCCCATTTGTCTTTTGTTAAGATATGTGTCATCATCTTCTTTCATCCAGCTTTTAAAAAAATTATCCGGATCGTCGAAGCTGGACTTTTTTTCGTCGGTGATTGCTAGAAGAAATGCATTGTATAATAGAGTTCCGGTTCAGAAGAGAGATAAAAAATGGCTGTGTTCGAAAAATTGGTTACACCTTATGCATTTGAATTCCTTATGGCTATATATCAGAACTCTCAGACAATTATTGGATATTATGTGGACGAATTCTATAGTTGCAAGGTGTGTATATGGAATAAACAGATTGGTTTGCCATGCATTCACCAATTTTGTTCTTTGGATAATTACGAACATCTTTTAAATTTCGTTGCTTCTAGGTGGCTAAGGAAAACGATGTATGATTGTTATGGATTTCATTCAAACGCACTAGAATTATACTTAAATTCTACTAGTGTTGAAGTAAATTTAGCCCCTAATAATAAAAGAGAAAATTTTCCAGAGTATTGCGATATTAGTGCGAATAGCTCCTCGACTAAGGAGCAATATATGATTACAGAATATTCGTGTGATTCTCAATAAATACGAAAAAGTCCTCAACATATAATAATGATTATACACAGGAATTTGATGAAGAAAATATGCTTAGACAGGAAGGTCTTTATTTTCGAGCCGAAGATAAATCGACAACATTGAACAGTAAATATGATTCTTGTATAATTGAAAATAACGACAATACTGAGTTGTTTATACAAAAATCTAATACAAAAATTAAGAAAGTTGAATATAGTACTCTTTATGAACTTTCTAAAAAATTAGCATCAGTTTTATTTGACATTCCTGAAGACAAAAAAGAGATGTCAGAAGAAATGCTGAGGACGTTGGTAGATTATTTAGATGTTAAGAACGTTGCTACTAAAATTAAGGAATTGAATAATTATTTAAAATAATTATATACTTATTAATTTATATTGCATAATCAATATTCGGAAAAATTATTTTTATTAAAAGCTTATTCTAAAATTATAATTTTCAAACCAAAACACATGGTTTTCCGATTATTGTTGAAAATCTGTTTATATTCCGTTGGGTGAATTAATGGATGCTAAACCCCAATTGTCTTTAATATTGGTTGAACCCTTTAAATGCAAACATATTACGTATGCTTAAATAAATTTAAATCAAGCTTTACTATTCCGATATATGCTGCACTATGTATTGTGTTTCCCAATTATACTCTTCCATAAACTTACTATTGCTTATTTCCTCGCGATTATAGTAGATCCTGATCATTGCATGAATATCTATTGGCAGTGGACGACTTTCTTTTGTTTATTTCCATAATGGTTATTCCATTGTAGTCGACCTTTATAACTGAATGAATACCTATAAATTGTGAACTATGGAGTATGTCCATTGCCTTAGTTATATGCTGTTATTTCATTATGAAGATCCTGATTATTGAATTAATACTTTTGAATTTTGGAATGTGTACGGCTTTCTTTAACCTATTTCTTTGTTGGTTAGTTACGATATATCAGAGTTTTGTGGCAGTATTGTATGAGTCTATATGTCGTACATAGCTGATCAATGTTTATATAGCTGGTCTATGTGAAATCTCAAAATTATTACCTTCATCTTTTGTCTAATTTAGTAAACCAGGATATGCCGTATTCATTGCAAACACTCCGTTGTTCTAACCTGTTATCAAGTCATATAGTTCTTTCTGGAGATCGTTGCAGGTGATATAAGGATTTGAAATTTTAAAATTTTCAAAAATAGGTTTCGAAACACAAACACGACTACCAGAGAGCATGAGGATTAAATCAATAAAAATTCCTGTCAATATTAACTCAAAAAAGCCTGTAAACCTATTCAAAAAGACTTTATTTACTTATACAAGAAATAAAATTTGGTGCAAATAGCCATGACGTAATTATGACGCCCGACCACTTGAACGTTATATGGACCAACGTGATTATGAGTATGAAAATGTTAGCAATGTGGATTCTGGTAATATTTGAAATCTTGAGGATCAAATGGGAGACTACTTTTGAATATTTGCAACGAGTACTTTTGAACTATCAAAAATACTTACATCACAAATTGTCGCCCATAATGAATTGAAATTACGAAAAGGAGAACAATTAATTCGGAAAATAATAGAGTTGATTGATGAGAATAAAACAAATGAACTTTTAAAAATAATTAAAACTCTTTTCCAAAATATCATTTTAAATTATATACCCAAGTATTTCATAATAGCGAGGTTATTTCAATACTTATATTGGAATAAATTTCTGTTTATTTGTGTAACTTTATTTTCCTCATTTTAATTGCGTTTAAATCAGTATTATATCGACATCTTCATAAATAATACGCAATTATATGATATAGGAGATGTTCATATTCCATTAGTAATTGATTCCTTGGAAATATTCAACAAACTAAAATGTTAATAATCCCCAGTTAGTTTCCTCACAAGATTAAGAGGGAGAGGGTCGGTTGTATGAGGATTATAAGTGGGGATTGGCAAAATATACATATAAAATAAAATTTATATATTATTTGTTTTAAGTTAAAATATGGAAAATTTTGGTTCTATCACAACATGTCATTGGTATATTTTGCCACTTTTTAGTATATTTTGCAATATTCTAGGGATGTTCTTGCTGATTTTGGTATAGAAATATCACGATTATTTAATGGACGGGTTATTTTCCACTCCAATAACTGAAGTTTTTTATTGCTTATTTTAGCCCAAAATGACTTATATTGTTTCCCAGGAAATATTAAACAAAACAGTGGGTCCAAATTTATATTTAATCGTTGGTGCCAAAATACCCCCTTTATAATTGGGGATTTTCCTCTATTTTGAAATTTAAAATTTAAAAATAGAAAAAGTACAATTTATAAAGAAAACTTGTCGAACGAAAGCAGTAAATAAAAATCCAACCCCAACGTTTTGTTTTAAATTGATTAAAAACCAACATACGCCGGGGTCGTTTATTTAATCGTGATATTATGCCAACCTCTATTTATAGCTTGTCAGTAAGCTCAGAAGCATCGTGTTGTTATAATAACTGTTTTTTATTATAATATAGCATTTATAGTTTTAAAATTTGTTTGCACGAATAACCTAGATAAATTAGATTTTGCCCTCTTTTTAAACTAGATTTTGGACTGCCCCACAAATGAGTACACATCACAGATAGCGTGTTAAAATGGGTGAATTTAAAAGAAATTTGAAAAACCATCAGCTACGTACAAATTATAAAAGAAAGGAAAAGAAATACAACAAGAACCAAAATAATGTTTACAATTGTGATAGGATCATCTGCAGTGTTCCTAATCGATTTAATAATCTACTTCTCAGAATCATCTACTCCTTCAAAGGTAGCCATAGAAACAACTAATCAAACCGCCGAACTCCAATCAGAAAGTATTAAGCAATCTACCTCTATTGAACAATCTTACCTTTTGGAAATTATTGAAGACAACGTTAATGAACTCTATTACATAGATGAATTCCAAGGTATTTATAAATTCTTATTAACCAAACTCCATATAGTAAGCAGAAAAAACAGAAAATCATTCCTGCTTTCTTTAAGTCAACACACAAAAAATACGTTCGTTCATACTTTTCAAACTTGTGACAAAATAGAAGTTTATATGACAAATACCATTCACATTTTGGTGATAGAAAGCACTCTGTGGGCATAAAAGGAACTCAGGTTACATAACGTGACGTATTTGATAGGAAATCACCCATTTTTGTACGTGTTTATTATCAGTTAAATAAGATATTATAATCTTTTACATTCAATGATATATTAGTTAAAAGATTTTAAACTAGATTTGATTCGTAATGGCTATTTTAATCAACTATTTTCTATTTCCAAATTTTAAATTTAATATTTCGCTGAGAAGAGTTGTAAACTATTAATCATGACAAATTAGCCTGTGATTTGATTTCACTCTATTTATTTTATATATTCCCATAAAATATCTATAAGATCGTAAATTTATGTTTCTACAAATTACAAATTTAAAATTTTGTTATACATCTGTTCAATTCTAGCGAGATTCATATATCAACAACACTTCACATCACACGTTTAGATCCATAAACAAACATTCATCATTCTAGACAAGTTAAATTCTGCATAACTTCCTATTAACAACACAGCTACTACGACCTTCGAATTATACTACAATACCAATAGACGGTCGACTTTGGCATGTTTTGTAGAATTTTGTAACAGATTTCAAAGTTTAAGTTTCCTGTTCATATATGCAGCATTGTGGGAGCATGCGAAAATGGAAGCATACAACTAGTAGTTAGAGTTATTAAGCATCTAAATTCTAAAAGAGACATATTATTCTACGCCTATAAGAAACACGCTTGRATACAAAGTTAGGACGGGAAAACTTCTATTTATCTTTATTCAGCGGTATATTAAGAGAACTTAATAAAATCTCAACAATATGTAGTTTATTATAAACATAGCCGTCGGATACCATAATTACGCCAAAGAAGAATACAAACACTTCAAATCGAATTATACAATACTCGGGAATTAAATGGAAACTTAAAGCTGGAGAGAACTATAAACCAATATTATTAGAATAGAAGGGGAATGGTAACTACAAAAATTAAACTTAGCGACGATGGTGGGTAAAACTTTTTGGAGTTTATTCAATATTTATATCTACCATTTGAATAATTAAAAATTAAAATTAATGAGTTGTGAGTTATTATATTTAGGCAAACAAATAAATTATACTTACGTTCCACAAGTTATTTAGTCTTTACAAATTAAATTTTAATGTTTGTACGTGAAACATTGATAATAAAATTAATATAGAATATAACCCAGAATTTTTAATTGTTATAGAAGTCACAAAATTTAAATAATAAAATTATACAATCATCTGTGAAAAAATCAACATTACACGGTCTTCTGACTTCCCGACATTTATAAAAAGTCTGGATATGCTATACAAACCTATCCCTAGAATAAAACTATGTGTTGTATTCGTGTTAATCGCTATGGGTATTGTGACAATATCTCCCAACACGACTACCTTTCTATTTCGAAGCTCCTATATGCCAATTTTAACTCAGTTTTACCAATACTTATGCTAATTATTCCCTTAAATCAGATTTGCTTTCAAAGCGGAACTATACAGGAGGGTATAATTTTTCTTCTCACTATATAGATAACTAATGATAAAGAGACGCTATAAAATTATGGACCTGTGATTTGTTGTGGGTGCTGGAACTAAATGTACTTGTTGTATATATCAATTATATAGCAGCTTGTTTTAAAATCCCGAAATATCTCTTTTGACATAACTTTAGCCAATTATGCTTTAAATCTTTATATCGCCTCTATAATCAAACAACTAGTATATTTACCAATGAAACCTTGGCAAACTCTACTTCTTTAGTCTTATATTTGAATACATAACTGCTCGTGTATTCGTTAATATGTTTGTTGTTCATATGGCTCTATATTCACTAATCTTAATTTTCTTTATGGTTAGTATTAAATCCCATATAGAATATGGATTTTCCTTTTTCAAATCGTATTAAGAATGTATTTTACGCCATATATCAGTTGCTACGCTAATCACACATAGGTGTGTTAGATTGTTGTAATTACATAGATCAACCTTCGCGTTCATTCAAACCCAGGCCTCAATGAAATCAAAATTACATATTTTAGAGGAAATCACTTTTGCAAACGAAAGGCCCTAAATCAGCTCAAAATGACTTATGTTGATTTTTAGCTGTTCTTAATGCTGACCTTCTATCCACTTTTTGAAAATTTTCAAAAATAATCTTCATTTTGATTTTCGCCTTATTTTCAGCTTTAAATAACCGTCGCTTCTCAGAAATTTATGGAACCCGACCAAAATAAATTGAAAACCGAGACCAGCTTGCTGTTTATGAGCTTGAGATCTACATGTCAAGTAAATATACATGTTTACTTATTATATATTAAAAAAGTGATTTCCTCTAAAATATGCCATGTTAAATATTCAACTTATATCCATCGTTAAAGGGTTATACTTTTGTTATTATCTGATTAAGCCGGGGTATGTAATCTAATTGACACTTGAGGTGATTATGTTTTCCTTTGAACAACTTTCCATATAGTATTAACAGTTGTATCTTCTCCGTCCATTTAATACTTTTAATCGTCATTTAATGATGTCTTTTCACTTTTATTATTTTGTCTATTATCGAGGTCCCACGGCATGTATATGGGTTTCAGTTCTTTCATAGTAGTACAGAAATGTGTTGGTTGTGTAGCACCAGACACTATTTACGTGAAGCTGTTGAAATCTTTGTAAAAATTGGTTATTGTCCGAGTTGTGTGCTAATGTTACCTCGTTCGCCGATAGTTTTTGCAAGGCCTATGAAAATTATGCGGTAGACTGATGGAAAGAGCTCAAATATCGGTGGTGACTATTTTTTGGGGAATTAAGTGTAATAATAAAATGCTTTAGTCGATAATCCCTCAGGAAGTGAGGGACTACGTGTTTTCTGATTCTGAAAATTAAGATTTTTAAAATCACACAAATTTCACTAAACATCACAAAACCACAAGCCCGTCAAATATGTCAATATAGACAGTAATGATAAGCATTGCTGTTGTTTTCAAATAAAATCAACCAACACATTTTTCAAAAAACTTTTTGGTGGAATATTGAGAGTGGATTTTTTTTGGGCTGGAAAATTTGGGCCTGAATTTTCTAGCCCAAATTTCCAGCCCAACCTAAAGTTTGCCAATTCAATACATAAAATTTCAAACCCAAAACACAAAACGTTTATAATTTTGATACAAAAAATCTTAAAAAAATTTGTTTAGTATTTTATATAAATCCTTTTATTTTATTCTTTATGGCTACAATTGAATTTGCCTCAAAAGTGTGTAAATTGCCTCAAAAATGTGTATATGCCTCAAAATCTTGTGTGTGCCTCATACGAGTTAAAGATACCCCAACATCTTTAAAATTTTATTTCTTTTATATATTATCTATATCTATCCTACAACTAGCCATACACACTTTCAAAGTAATATAAAATAAATTTATGTGTTGTGTAATGAACATTTTCAGAAATTCATTTTTATATGTAACGTAGGATAAATATCAAAATCGGAGTTTACATAGACAAGTTTCTCAAACAAATATCGCTCAGATTGCTGAATATAACGTTTAAAACAAATTAGAAGTTTTGTTTCACCATTTTGAAAAAATCGGTTCTTCGCCCAAAATAATAAGGTTTTACAGATTAACTGGACTTATAGAACAAGTAAACATCTAAAAACATACCGATTTAAACTCTACTGCATTCTAACAAGTATTATTTTCATAATTTTAATCCTTGTAGTCTATTAAAAAATTTTATTTTGAGGCCACAGCACAAATGAGGCACTCACAAGATTTTGAGGCAAATGAACATTTTTTAAGGCAACTACATTTGTAACCATTCTTAATACTGTTTTCATCTATATTTATCATTTAATGATCCATTCTTATTCTCGGTTAATTAAGATTTTTCATTTAAATACTCACTAAGTTCTTTAATTTATTTGTATTCCACCGACTAGTCTTTCTACGCTTCAAAAAAGATCTATAGTTAATTAAAATGTCCTTATTATCTGCATTGATTGACTATTCATAGTCAAACTGTTTTCTGACTCAGTCATTTCCCGGTCTAAAACATTATTGTATATTTTACTAACTCTTTTATATAAGTCATTGTATAACTCGATCTCACATCCCTTACTATGTTGTATATTAAATTTTCCATTTTTTAAATTTTAGTTTTAAGCTTGACAACCAGAAAAGAGAACACTACCTTACCACGGAACATAGGGGCTAACAAATCCACGATTACAACACCTAGATAATTACCCTTCAATCGCCATTTGATACTAATTTATAGGGATGAGTGAAATATGCTCTAAATTATAAAATTTTATATGATGTTTGTTTTGAGTCAAAAAATATAAAACATTTCAAATTTTTTGAAATTTTTGATTCATTAGAAAAATTTTACGAGCATATTTCACCGTGTTGAGCATATTCCACATGCTTATTGGAATATTATTCGCTCATTTTGGTAGTAAAGATATGTTCTTAAAATTAAGAGCATATTTCACTCATCCCTAATAATTTAGAATTGCGTTTCTATATTCTACATGCGCATTTATCCCAAAACTTGAAGAATCAAACAACGCACTAACAGGGTTGGGAGGTTTAAACCTGTTTTTGCCGTCCTGTCCAAAAGGTTTTGGACGTAAAAGACGTCTTAAACCTCCTGTTTGGTAGGGGCTCGATGTGTCTGAAATTGAAACGTGAAATGACCTTTTCCAAAATCGTCACCAAATGATCATAATATTTGGTCTGAAAGCTTAATTTTTTGTCGCCAGAAAAACAATAAACTCAAATTTTTTTATATTACATTCTTAATAAATTAAACATCTATCATAGAATTAGGAAATATTGTAACCTGAAAAAAGGGTTTTGGACAGGATTAAACCAGGTTTAAACCTGGATTAAACCACTTGTCCTGTACAAAAGGTTATGGACGGTCTTAAACCCCACCCTGCGCACTAACCATCACACATAACAAAATATAAACACAATATAACTTTCTCAATACGCCTATACATTACAAAATTTATGTAGAACAATTAGTAAACAAACTCATCTTGTTTATAACAAAAGAAAAGAAGTGAATTATGAGAACGATTAAATCTATAAATTGATGATGTGTTCTATATGTAATGTAAATTTTGAAAATATAATAAAATAATATTATAATAATATAAACTTAACTGTTTTATATATTTGTTATTGTTGTTAATATAGCATATTTCATAATTAATCAATCACTTAATTCATAAACCTCCAGAGTCATCTCCAACATATCCTGTTCTCTCAACAATCCCTTATGATTCTAGACTGCTTCCATGACTCTACACTCGACAAATGTATTCGTTATTTATGTTAATTATTAACAACGATCCCCGACTTCGAGTTTAGTGTTCCCATCTTGTTATAATCGCGATTTAGCCTTCCGTTATTTCTATTAAACCGTTTGGCCATAAAAACTTTTCAACTCTCTTACTTATCCTCTACCTTCTATGTTTAATCGAATTATGTTCCTTACTTATCTATGGATAACTTGTTCATCTCAAGGTTAAATATGAAACAATTCTCGTTATATTATGGGGTCTACAGTCTTGGGTTTCTTCTCAAAGTGTTTACGTAAATGGTCCTTAGTATGGCAGAATTTAAACTTCTATGATCTTCAGGAAGGTTACAATTTATAGAAGCAGCATCTTCAATAGATCGTGATTGTTATTAGTAGGGGTCGGAAAATATATGACAAAAAACGGCAAATATATGATTATATATGATTTTGCCAAAATCTCATTAGAATTACGAATTTTCAATAAAATAAAATATATGAATTCCTTCAAATCGGGGTAATTATGGGTGGAAAGTGTCCAGAAATTTGATAAAATATATGATTTGTACCAAATCACATATTTTCCGACCCCTAGTTATTAGAGATTGGACACATGCAAAATACACGAATATTCGAATAATMTTCRGAATTTTTAAATGTCTTAATATGCATAGATTTTTTTAATAAATTTATTTTTAATATTGATTCCGTCATTCTGGTTTTAAAAACTAAATTTTGCATATCTTTTTTATTCAACTCCAAAATTAACGAATATTCAGAAAACGAATACCAGAAATTCGATTTTTGGCGAATATTCGAATTTTTCAAAACGAATATTCGTAAGTAGAGTTTGCAATTAACCGTTACGATCGCATATCCGGTATCGAATATTTTTGCGTCGGATACCGGAACTATTCGAATTGGTTAGATATAAATAATTACATTTTGCTTATCTGTAAAATAAGACATAAATATTGCCCAAAAACGAACTTTGGTTATTTAAAAATACAACTATCGGTTTTATATATATCTAAATAAATTTTTCCTATAAAATTTTCTGTAAATAAAAAAATTCATCTGGGTGATGTCGAAATGATATCCGTTTTTCTTGAACTATTCGATATTCGAAATCTTTCGGTTAACCGCTTTATAAAGGAAATCTTGAAATTACAAAAACCGTGAACCGTTTGCTATAAAAATATCCGTTTTCCGGATTTTTCGGTTAACCGTTTTGCAAACACTATTCGTAAGTCCAATCTCAATTTATCGCGATAAACCGGATTATACCTAAATTTATGTTTCATGCCGCGATAATATATCGTCAAAAATCCAAAAAAACTACAAAATCCCGTTTTTGTCCATTTTTGGCCGGTGGCATCGAGGGCATAATTTTAGACAAGGATTTATGCCCGAAAAAATGCTCTGATTATTTTATATTATTAAACCTGAAAAATGAGAACAAATTTTCTATGAGATCAAAAACACATTTTCATTGAAAAAAATTATTTTTGAAATTTTTGTTTTTTTTTTGCGAAATATTTGCTATTTTTATTTTTTAAAATATGTCCGTTATGTCCTGTTTTTATGCCATATTTTAGCCAAAATATTTTTTCGAAAATGATCAAATTATGCTTTTGAGTCCTCGCGAACATCACTGAAAATATTCTTTCTACGCTCGCCGATGTTAAACTCACATAGTTATAAATAAGTATCTCTTATCTAGTTTATTCATCGGTTACTCCATTTTCTCCGATCTGTTGCAGCTGTCTAACGATCATCAATTTCTATAATCCTAGGTTCTTCTTAATCGATACATTTAGCTTAACGGTTAATCTAGTGCTTAAATTGCCTGTTCTTTGTCTCATATGTTCACATGTATTTATGAATAAGTCCAGAGCTTCAGGAAGTTTGAGTTTATCGCTTTCTAACTTTATAATTTGTTTGGGAAGTTCTTTTGTAGCTTCGCATAATTCTTCGAGTTCGATTTCAATGTTATCCAGATACATTAAAGATTTAATTTTTTCGATACAGATGTTGTCACCGTTGTCTAACACATCGAATACTTCTCTTAATTCTACCAAATACATCTTCAAATAAATGCAGCTTTAACACAACTTCCCCAACCAGTGAAACAACATTAGGAGGTAGAGGAACACCATGGTTCATTTCTTTAAATTTTGATATTCTATAAGGTGATATACAAAAGGTTTTTCAAGTGATAAATAAATGCGTTTAGATTTAATAACTTTTCTGGCTTCTTCGGCAATACAATGGATTAAATGAACAATACAAGTATTTTGTAACATTCTAGGATACGCATACGAGAGTGAAACATATTCCTTCTTCATGTAACTCACACTATCAGGTAGAAATAAGATTACAATCAAACCTCGATAAAATATACAAAGCTCCGTTTTTTCAGGCGTTTTGTAAAAATTACATGTAATGTTGGATTTTGTCCGATAAGACCAGAATTTTGAAAAATTACAAATGAAAATTATATGTGTTTTTAATTATAAAATGCAAGGAACAAAAGTTTAGGACAAAACATTCGAATTTTGTTTCTATAGGGTATTTGTTTGGGAAATTTTATGATTTTGCACTAGGCTATAATTCCCGCATCTTATCCCTATATTTCCAATATAGTTGTTTTTAGCTTTATTTAAGACTATATTATAAATTAAATCCCAAAAAAAATTTTTTTATTAAAATATATTTGATAAAATTTAATTTTCCGAGTGTAAATTTTATCGAAAATTTTATTTTTTCGATTTTGATAA
This sequence comes from Mikrocytos mackini, assembly GCA_030180075.1. Classification (NCBI taxonomy): domain Eukaryota; phylum Endomyxa; class Ascetosporea; order Mikrocytida; family Mikrocytiidae; genus Mikrocytos; species Mikrocytos mackini. The sequence goes on from JASNJN010000839.1 coordinate 12,987, forward strand.
ACCGTTTTATATTCTATTTTGACACTCAATTTGTGGGTATTGGGCCAAGTTCACTTAATCCATGCATAATTTTATGTTAACTAAGACAATTTTCAAAAAATAATTTTCTAAAACCCGTTAAAACGGCTATTTTTTGGAAAAGTTACGAGATAAAATAAGGAAATTTGAAATTTTATCGAGGTTTGACTGTATATTACTATGTTGTATTCGAAGCGCGTAGATTTATTTAATGGAATGATTGAAAACTCTGTAATATAAATTGATTTACTTTTTCTTAAACTTCAGGGTTGATCGCATGTTTCATTTCATAGTGCTTCTCCATAAGAATACTAATGACGCAAATAGCAATATAACAACCAAGTACGACCTGATACATATCTATTGTAACAGAAAGTTTGTTATTAATAGGGCGGGAAATATATGATTAAAATCGCGAAATATATGATTATATATGATTTTAGTTAACACCACATAATAATTTTGAAATGTCAAAAATTTTAATAGGATCAAATATATGAATTTCATAAAATCGGGATAATTATGGGTGAAATTTTTCCATAAATTCGATGAAAATATATGATTTGTACCGAATCACATATTTGCAGCCCCTAAATATTAAGAACAATATCCCGGATTTCGGATAATGTTTCATTGTATGGGTCGGTGAGATAATTCTATTGAAGAGTACTTGGGTCAGGTAATGAATAATTTGTGAACTTATTGAAGAGATGGATTAAAAGTTGATTAAGTAATTTTGTTATAAGCATTTCTGTTGTACACAACTATTCATAACTTCTATATTGAATTGTTTTTGACTGAAGTTGTTGAAACCGGCCATTAATACTGTCCTGACCGTATTTTTCATAATGTTTTTGATGTTTATTGGCCTTAATATTATGTTCTATGTAAGCTTTTTTGTGGCATTCTCGTTCACTTGACAAATGAGGCATGTTAATATGTCATCATTGTAGGTAAGCGTATTGTCGCCATTTTCATGTAAATTCTCAAGGAACGATAAAATACATGTTAATAATACCCAAATATGTTTTTAAAAATGTATATAAATCAAGGCCCTATTTATGACAAACTGTGACTTTTCACCCAATTTGGAAGATTTTCCAGTCATCTGTTTGGAAATTGGCATTTCATGCCGTTATTTATGACTTTGTTTTTAAATAATTTAGATTTTAGCGACAAGGCGCACGTGAATATACTCCCCGGTATTGAGGAGGAATTCGAAGCAGCATCTGTTGCTCTTATTCGGTTATAGTTCAAAAACTATGTACCCATGCGGGTATCCAACGCCGATTTACGACCATAACCGTACCGGTGGCCCGGCTCTGCTTTACCATGTGATTTTACACTCGAGACCGGCCGGATTTATCCAAGCACATCATATGATTTGGGTTTGGGACGTATATTCCTCTCCCTTCGGCATAACCATGCCTGCATGGGGTTTTGGACATTGTCCCCTGAACAATTATTATTGTGTTTTTCATTAAAAAAAAATTTTTCTTATTGTAGTGTTATTAAATCTTATTATTAAATTTAACAAACCCTCATTGAAGGGATTGATTGTTAACAAATTAACCTAACCATTATAAGAACAGATGATGTTTAACAGGGAGTTTGGAAATTTGAACTAAAAGTACCATTTAGAAATAACCTTGTTTAAAAAAACATGTTAAGAAATAAAACGAATATACAGGAGTATATATTTAAATTTAACGATTGAAACTATTTTTCCCGATTAGGTTAAGAATGTGAGTAGGTAGTTATGAAGATGGGGAATAAATAATTAAATAAAAATTAATTTCCCTTTTTTAAAAGAAAATCAAAATCCATTTCAGAATTGATATTTTCTTAAATTGTCAAAAGTTATATTTGAACGGAAATTTATATCAAATCCCACGTCACAATAGAAGATGTCTCATGGTTTTTGCTTTAAACTAAATACTTTATCAATTTGACATTGTTCTGCCTTTTCGCCGTTTCTTGTCCAAGTTTGGGAATTTTTTTTAATCCCGATAAGTAGGAGACTTTTTATCCGTAAACCTAATTTCTCTTTCAGCCCAGGAATATGGATTGTATTCTTGTCAAATGAAAGCCCCCGGCCATTTATTTGGCTATCAAAAATGGTTTAACTTTCATGTTTTCAAAAATCTGTATATAGTTTGGGCTGAGCATGTAAGCTTTATGCTCGCAATCAAACCCCAATTTAAAATTCGGACTAATTCTAATGTAACAAAGGATTCTTTGCTAACCTTTGGCGATATAACTTCCGAGTAAATGCTCTTTCTGGAACTAAGAAGATTTTCCGTTTTATAGGCCTCTGTGTAACGAAGAAATAGAACGATTTTATATATTCGATATATAATAAACTCTGAAGGTTTAACCGGTTTTGTTCCAAAATGCCATGGACTGGCTAAGATTAGCGTGAGTAAGACAGCTGTTTATTTTTATATTTGGAACTAAAATCTCAATAAGTTGTTTTCCCAGGGGGAACCTAGGTTGTATCATCCATATAAAATATCATACAAAAACTAATGATAATACCCTTTTCATCTATAAAATATGAATAGTGAATTTTAAATATAAACGAAACCATGGGAAAACGTTTTAATAACAGGGTTCTATTAACTAATGGGGATAAAGACTAGTTCTAGGTATTTCTAAAAATATTCGTAATTTGATTAACACAAAATGTTCTCCATCTAAAGAAGTTAATAAAACAATGTATAAGCGATTGATTTGGGGTCGATTCAATATTTTCATGATCCTGTATCATTTTCAGAGCCTCAGAAGTACTTAAACATTAAAATATTTTAATCAATTTGACCAAACTCCCTAAAATCGACTAAGATGGGAGTGATTAAGCCTGGAAATCGGCCAAACCTTCAGAGTTTACTGTATCACCAAAAATTATCTTGTTGTTCCATTTAGAACTACCTATGATTTCATAGAAGTGATTAATTTGTTTACTAGCTTATAATTGGCTGCTATGTTCATTAAACGATTATGCATTAAACATGTTTAACAAGCGATTCCTTTTGACTTCGGGTAGAATACTTTTAAGTTTCTTAAAACAGCTGTATTATATTGCGCCACATCTGTAAATAAAGGTAAAAAAATTTTGCCTTTAATATAAAATCCTGTTAGAAAATTACTAATATCAGTTTCTATGTTTTAGAGTTGCAACTATATTCAATATATATAGTTTGTGAGAGATAAATAGGTTTGAATGCTATAAATCTGGCTCCACTTCATTTTCCCCGTTTTTCTTGCATTCTCCCCGAATTTTTTTCATTTTCCCCGATTCCTACCATTTTCCCCGTTTTTTTAGAAATGGAAGTCTTAAAAATGATCAAAAAAGTGCAGTTCAACAATTTAAAATTAAATGGGTCAGTTTAAAAATTTCTGTAAATTATTACCAGTAAAAAATTTTGAACTTGAATTTCAAAATTTCCATTGCTTTGTAAATTCGGTAAAAACTTGATTTCCTATAAAGGTATAAAATTTTCAAATATAAATTACCTAATAAAAAAATTCTGAAAATCAAATTTTTTTGGTGATGAAAACAGCGTTTTTATGGTCTAATTAAAATTTTTTTATTTTTCGAAGGGGGTGCATCAGATGGTTTTCAAAAAATGTCGGGCCATAAAAACTCAAAATTTTGCATGAAATTTTTTTTGAAATTTATTTAGCAAATGTATTTTTGAGAGATCTACAAATAGATACCTATAAAAATTTTCATGGATTTTCCAGTCGAGTTAATATCAAAATTTTCGAAATTTAGGTTAAAATTCGCCTTTTTTGAGTCCTCAATATATCACTTATTTTTTCGAATTTTTTTTTCAAAAATGTTTTATCGTTAAGATTTCGCCCGTTAAAAGCTGTAAAAAAATTTGTATAAAAATCTTATATTTTTGTGCGCGACTTTTTGGGCCAAAATCAAAATTTTTGATTCAAAAAATTCGAAATTTTTTTTTGATGGAAATCTATATAAAAACACTATAAATATCAAATTAACATGCCACTTGGGTAATAAAATGATTTTTGGTAAATTTTTTGAGATTTCCATCAAAAAAATTTCGAATTTTTTGAACCAAAAATTTTGATTTTGGCCCAAAAAKTTGTGCACAAAAATATAAGATTTTTATACAAAATTTTTTCTGAAAATTTTTTTACAGCTTTTATCGGGCGAAATCTTAACAATAAACAATTTTGAGATAAAAATTCGAAAAAATACTTGATATATGGACGACCCAAAAAAGGTGAATTTTAACCCAAATTTTTAATTTTTTGATATTAACTCGACTATAAAATCCATGAAAATTTTTATAGGTATCTATTTGTAGATCTCTCGAAAACA
>JASNJN010000842.1:0-11198 GCA_030180075.1 Mikrocytos mackini
GAGTGATTAAGCCTTGAAATGAGTTAAACCTTCGTAGTTTACTTTAATCTTGGTTTCTATATTTCTTTTTATAATGTCAGAAATAGTTGAACGAGGAACCCCTGTTATTCTTGCTGTTTCTCTTATAAAAAGTGCGAATAAAGAAATTAATCACCAATTTATCTCTGATATTCACAACAAGATCGTTATCAAGTTTATGTTGATGTATGTGCCTTCTGGGGTAGTCATAAACAGTAGTGCTCGTCTTTTTTTGGATGTTATTTCAATCAGAGTTGAGAATTTCCGATCCGTTCGGGTCGGGTTCGGGCGGAAGAAGGCCAAAAACGCTAAAAACTCTCACATGGATGCACTTTTAAAAATATGCACAATTTTACTAATTTACGCTAGATATTTATTTAATTTTATTTATTAAATAGTTAATTTACTTTAATATTAGATTCTAACATGAAAATAAGTTAAAACAAATAATTTTTGAGCTTTGATTTGTTATTTTTGAATATCATTAAATTTGGGGAATAAGTTTTTGGTATAAAATTTTTTACAAATTTTCTACCCGACCCGAAGGTGGGGCGGGTCGGGTCGGGTTCTGGATTTAGGCAAAATTCTCAACTCTGATTTCAATACAGAGGCACACCGCATTCTACCATAGGGGGTTCGCCCTTGGAAGCCATGTTTGGCGGGAAGAATGAGAGACTTGGTCTCTAGATTCTCCCGGATTTAGAAAGGGGAGAAAGATAGATACGTTAAATTTTGAAGGTTTAGCCGGTTTTTGTACCACAATACCTTAGATTGGCTTTGTTTAGAGCAGACATGGGAATAACCGACTCGATTAGAGATTGGACACTTACAAAATGTACGAATATTCGAAGCACGATTTTCAAAGGACACGAATATTCGAATAATCTTCGGAATTTTCAAATGACTTAATATAAAGAAAATTTCAAAATAAATTTATTTCAAATATCGATTTCGTCATTCAGGTTCTAAATCTAAATTTTGCATAACTTTTTTTATTCAATTCCAAAATTTAAATTTTCCAAATAAAAAATCGACRAATTCGATTTTTGGCGAATATTCGAATTTTTCAAAACGAATATTCGTAAGTAGAGTTTGCAATTAACCGTTACGATCGCATATCCGGTTTCGAATATTTTTGCGTCGGATACCGGAACTATTCAAATTGGTTAGATATAAATAATTACATTTTGCTTATCTGTAAAATAAGACATAAATATTGCCCAAAAACGAACTTTGGTTATTTAAAAATACAACTATCGGTTTTATATATATCTAAATAAAATTTTCCTATAAAATTTTCTGTAAATAAAAAAATTCATCTGGGTGATGTCGAAATGATATCCGTGTTTCTTGAACTATTCGATATTCGAAATCTTTCGGTTAACCGCTTTATAAAGGAAATCTTGAAATTACAAAAACCGTGAACCGTTTGCTATAAAAATATCCGTTTTCCGGATTTTTCGGTTAACCGTTTTGCAAACACTACATATTACAGTAGTTCTTCGTATAAGGCACCTTTTTAAGTTTTTTAACCATTGTTAACACAGCAATTTCCCTAAAATATTCTGTTTTTGCACCACATATTTTTTCGATGTCTGATGAAAAATAAGACGGTAACCCCCAAGGTTTCCTGAGTATGTTAGTATGTGTATTAATAAAGAAAAGACTGTGTTTTGTTAGTTATGGTTAATGTGTTACTAAAAAAATTTAAATTAGAATTTTAAAATGAGACGACGTTATACAGTACAAGAGAAGAAAGCAATGATCAAACACAGAGAAGATCATAGAGATATAGGAATGACAAAGTTTTTAGTATCTTTAAAACAGAAAAAGGCGTCGGTATATGTAAAGACACCTTCTTCAAAATTTGGGCAAAACGAGAGTTTTGGAAAGCACAGCCCGCTTCAAATTTCAAATCAAAAGCATGTATAAACGTCCATAATCTCGAATAGGATCTTTTTTTATGGATAACGGAACCAAAGGTCCAGAAAATTGGAATCACGGACTTAGTGATACAAAGCAAAGCTCTTTCTTTTGCATCAGATAATAACATACAAAATCACAAATTTTCTTTGGGCTGGGTTACTAATTTCAAGAAACTATGGGGTCTAACACGTAAAAAGAAATGTGGTGAATCATCTGATTTTAAAATTTCCGACTTTCAGGGCGATCTCATGGTAATCAGAAGCAAGATAGCAAAGTACGACGTTTCCTCCATTTATAATTACGATGAGACAGCCTTATTTTATGAAGCATTACCAAGTTATACAGTTTCAAAAGGAGAAATTAAAGGCGAGAAACAAAGTAAAAAGAGAATTACTATAGGCTTCATGGTTAATGCAGATGGGTCGGATAAAAGAAAACCACTTGTAGTAAACACATCACTTAAACCCAGAATATTTGGAAATTATTTTGATCCAAATAACTTTGTGCATTGGTATAAACAGAAAAAGCTTGGGTAGATGGAGTTATTTTTAAGGACTATTTGTTTAGAGTAGATAGAGAGCTTGATAAGAAAATAGTTCTATTAATTGATAATTGTCCTTTGCACAAGACATTCGATACATCTACGCTGATAAATATAGAAGTTATATTTTTGCCGGCAAACTCGACATTTCTTACACAGCCGTTAGACATGGGAATTATCCGGAGTGTAAAGGCATATTATAGAAAGCATTTGATTTCACAACTGCTTTATAATCTAGAACATCATGATCAAGTAAAATCGGCTAATCTGAAAGAAGCACTATTCTTAATTATAAAGAGTTGGAAATCTATCAAAAAGGAATCCGTTATAAACTGTTTCTGTAAAACAACTTTGTTAAAAGAAAATGATTACAAAGATAGAGTAGATGAAAATTTGGTGATGGGCGATGAACAAGACAAGAAAATAATAACAGAATTGTTACTTTCTATTGAAAAGTTATATGGAAAATCAAAATATACAACCGATGATTTTATTGACATCGATGAGAAACTTTTAGAAGAAGAGAGTAACGACAAAGAAAGCAAACTATATCTTGAAGAGGAAGTTAAGGAATTGATACAAAATATTAATAACAACAAGTTGGGAGAATTAAAAGACTTGATTGTTAAATGCCGGGAAAACAAGGAAAAGTTTGAAAAGTTGAATATTTTAACACCAAAGGAGGTTTTAATGCAAAATGAAATAATTAGAAAAATGGAAAAGGAGTATTTAAAAATTAAATATGAAAATTTGGATCCAAATAAGAATAATATAAGTAAATATACAATTAAAAAAAAACAAAAAATTAAATAAAACTTCGGTATATAATTTTGATTTGTAATATTTGTAGAGTCTTTAGAAAATGACGATGATAGGCCACTCACCTTTGATAAGGCAGTCCGAAATACTCAAAACACAGTTTAATGTGTTAACGAAAATTATACTGTAATATTACATTTCCTTTTGTTAAAATTTATTTGGAAAGGGATAAATCATTCTTATTTGTTTTACATGTACTTTGTAAAATAGCGTTTATATTGGTGTTTCCACACAATTTTGAGATAAATCAAATGTTGAACACCCTGACGTGACCGGTCGATACATAGGCATCGCATAAGTTCTGTATTCGAGGAGTGTGTATGACTGGGCGATTTTGCCTGTTGTTGTTCATATGGTAGTGTCTCATAAACTGTGTAAATAAAAATTGACTTGTTAAATTTCTATGAAATTATATTATTTATTTTTAACTTTTGGAAATCTTAAAAGTTGGATGTTGCACGTCTAAATTCAGTTAGACGGGTCACATCACACCCCCATTGCGTTGATATTCCATAAAAATCTATTTTAAATGTGCTTATAAGTGTATCACAACCATCTTTTAGCTTAAACATCAAAATATTCATTTAACTAACGAGCAAACTACGTTTGGAAAGAAATATTTATCTTGCGGGCCTCCTGTGTCTGTTTCTTTGATTACCTATTGATTCGGTGTGATGAGGAGTATGTTATCCATCTGTATATCCGTTCAGAAAGGAAATGTTGCTTGTAATACAACCGAATTGTCTCAGTATGTCTATTTTCACCTAAAATTTAACTTTTAAAAAAAAATATTTCCTTGATTTCAAAGGGATATAATTGATATTATTTCAAAAGTTTGTTTACTATCACAGCCTTGTTTGTTTGTGTTTTATTTGTCTCGATTTACAACAGTTAATTTTTATTTATGAAACGCTGAAAACAGAATAGCATCTGCTCTGGGAAGGTTTCACAGAGATGTCGTCTTATAATGCAGGGTATTAGGGTTGTCGTTTCATTCTTGCTAATAATGTAAGATTTCTATTTTTTTAAAAAATAATATTGTTAATTCTTGAATGCCCCCAAACACTTCATTGGAATATCTTAAATCTAAGATAACACACCATTGTGAAAGTGACGATCCATGGCACACCACAATTCTTCACATAGAGAATACTCTACTTTCTTTGTATTTTGAAACGTACGATGAAGTTGATGCTCTTCTGAGGCATTTTTTTGAGATTTCTAAAACGAGATACTATGTGAAAAACTCAGAGAGTTTAGGGAATTATTTTCGCCGTACACAGGCTAAAATAGATGATTTGGATACTATCATTAGAAACATTAAATATCAAAAAGTCAACCTAGCATGTTGTCATGGAATACAGACCCGAAAACCCAACACAATGAAGAACACTTCGACAATTAAACACAACTGCCCTGCTTTCATTGATATAAGATATGCCCAAGACAAAAGCGCACTTTATATCAAAAAGTTATCTTTAAAACACCTCGATATATGCAGCAAAATTATAGTAAAGCCATCAATTCCCGATCACGATTGCAATATGATAATTCAAAGTGTAAAGACAGGTTCGAAGGTATCAAAATTGGCTTTAGACATTTCAAACAAATATGATTATCCCTTCACCCCAAAAGATATTCACAACGTCATTAAAAAGGCCAATGACAACATAAATATCGACGTTGCAATATATTATCTAAAATCTAAAGGGAATTTAAAGACAATTAAGGATGTGAATCAAGCTCCCATAGGATACCTCTACCAGGACCAGAAAATGGCAGACGATTGGTCAATATATGGCCAATTTTTAATCATGGATAGCACATTTAAGGTTATTAATAAAAGTTGGTCATTGTTTGCTCTGGTAGGGGTAGATAATAACAAAAAAACTATAATGTTTTCTTGGTTTTTACTTGCAAACGAAACATATAACTTGCTTTACCAGTCATTCATGTGGTTTTTCCAAAATAATAATCGGCATATAAATAAGTCATACATAACTGACAAAGATTTTGCTGAGCGTAAAGTCTTATATGCTTTTTTGCCTAAAAGCAAACGATTTTTGTGTCGGTTTCATGTTCTTAAATTTTGGAAAAATTATCTTACAACGGCAAGATTTTCGATTACCAAAGAACAAAGAGAACACAACTTGAATTCATTAAAGAAGATCGTTTACGTTCAATCGGAAGAAGAATACAGTTCATTAGTAGACAGCTTAACCCCAACGGTGAGACCATACTTTATAAAGAATTGGGATAGTATTAAACATGAATATATAGCTTATTTTAAAGACGAGGAATTGATAATGGGAATCCATACGTCAAATAATGCAGAGTCTTTCTTTTCTTCTTTAAAAAAATACATTAGATTGAAGAATACCACTGGCAAATTTATGCTAGAAATGCATGACTTTATAAAAAGCAAACGAAACCTCAAGAAACGCCTGGCCTTAAAAGAGTCCCAAAAACTACCCAGTATTAGTAATAGTACGCCAGTAGCACAGTTTAGAAATGAATTGTCTTGGTTTTCTTATCGGGTTTTACTTTCTTCGTTCTACAAAGCTCGGGAATCTAAGTTTGTGTGTAAATATGAAATATGCGAATTGAACAGATGTTGTCGTTTCCGATACTCATATATGCTTCCTTGTGAACACGTGGTAAGTTTTTGGATCAATCATCAAGATACCAAACTCATAGAATTTATACATCCACGTTGGTTAGCAAATAAGGAAATTCATATACACGGGATAAAAAACAATAATGTCGCTAACAAGGAATATAATTTGGAAAATCAAATTACGGATTTACAAGGGAAAGTATCTAAAAAAATGGATTATTCGATAGTTGCTCAGGATAATATGGTAACATTCATCAGACACAAGCAAAATAAAGCGGTTTCAGAATTAGAAAGATTTAAAAAGCTCCGACATCTAACTGATAAAATAGCGAGTATATTGTCTGCTGATAGAGACATTGATTACAGAGTTTGTTTACTCGAACATTTAATAAAAGATTTAGAAGATAAAGGAATAACAGAATTTAGTAAGAAATTCGATATTATTTATCAAAGAGATTAGATATGCTTCTTGTTCGAGATTATAAGTGGGTATAAATAATACAATTATATTAAATATTCTTAAACGTATCGAAAACCATTCACAATTGATTATTTCAAATATTTTTAGCTATTTAGTTTATTTTTATTTATAATTTTAGAATTAAAATGCAAATACCATAAATTTATAATTGTATCACAACTTCCCTTTATAAAATGTTAAATTTACATTCACTGTAAACCTTAGTGTCCTTGGCAGCTAAAATTCCACCAAATACTATACGTTAAACATCTACCAAATACTGTTTTAAGTTACTACATCGGGTATAATCGAATCAGCTATAGTTTGTTTTGTAATGATATTTTATCTTTATCTCGATTATGTAGACACCGTTTCCATTGGCAATTATACGTGGTTGATTAATTGATGCATTAAATGAGAATCAATGAGTAGAACTGTGTACTATAGTCTCTGAATTATTTCAATTATAAAAGTCACCTCATATGTCCCAGAAGTAGTTATAGATAGTAGAAATATGATATACCATGGATTAATATTAAGTCTTTATTCCGGTGCTTGTTGAATTAACTTCATGGATGCATTAATATTGAATATTCGTTCGTTTCTGCGAATTGTACTAAAAATAGACCCGCGTGGACGAGCTATGTATTTCCATCCAGATCAAAAGTCTATTAGAATGTCCGTAGTTCAAAGTGAGGAATAGGCCTTGAATCAAGTTTCATAGTCTTTTCTAAATCAGATTTGAGCGGAGATTGGAATCGTGAAGGCACACACATGTGTTATGGCACTTGTGGTTCCATTACCCTAATACCCTGCATTATAAGACGACATCTCTGTGAAACCTTCCCAGAGCAGATGCTATTCTGTTTTCAGCGTTTCATAAATAAAAATTAACTGTTGTAAATCGAGACAAATAAAACACAAACAAACAAGGCTGTGATAGTAAACAAACTTTTGAAATAATATCAATTATATCCCTTTGAAATCAAGGAAATATTTTTTTAAAAAGTTAAATTTTAGGTGAAAATAGACATACTGGTGTAAATTGAAATTGGGTACTTTTGGAGCAGTCTCCTTTTGTTGTTCGGAATGATGTGCCATTCCAACGTGATCTTGCATTTCCTTGGTATCAGGTGTACCTGGTAATTTACACATTTTTATTTTTATATAAATATATTATATGATAAAATCAATTACGTGTTTAATTTGCTATTCAAAAATAGAGGTATATTTGTATAAACGATTTCTTTCAAAATTCAAAATTTTCAAGCGAGCGAAGCAAGGGCCACGTCTATTTACGCTAATTTTTATTTTACGTATAGAAGACAATTATGTCCGTACAAGAAGTATGTTGTTAGCATTGTGTTAGCGTGCTGCTTTTAGTCAAAACCAATCGAATTGGATATTTTGTGGGGTTTGTGGCGACTATTTAATAAAAAGTCGACAAAAATTTTTTCGCCCAAAAGAATTTCAAGGGTAAAATTCCTAATAAAAAATGGGTTTTTAAAATTTAGCGTAAATAGACAGTGCCCGAAGCAAGCTCGTTATATATATATATATCAATGCTTATTGTGAACCATGGATTTTAAAACTTAACTGTTTATATGATATCTTTACAGCGACTCCTCATAACTTTATTGTATGTTATTGTATGTTATTGATATGTATTTTACCCATGGTGTACCTTTGTAGAGTTAAATTTTGAAAACGAAATAAGATAAAAGATGGTTTAAATGGACATAAACGAGGATTTCACCTCTATAGATTGTTTATTGTTATTATAAATACATTTTGTTAGTGTATATACTTGAATCATATGATTTTTCAAAATTTTATCAAAACGATTTTATGTATTTTATTTTATTCAAAAATGTCATAAGAATAATAGTGCGAAGTAGATCTTTTTATCATGTGAGTAGATATCGACAACAAGGTGATCAGAGTCTACGTATCTACATTGGTAAGATACATCTCCCAAGTTATGGAATGGCGAACAGCCGACCTCCAAGGATCCCCTGATTCGCTAGATCGCTACTGTGAAAAAGCGGCCGTGTCCCATACGGACTCTCTACCGGGAGAATTCACTTCCCGATAGAGAGAGAAGGCTTCAACCTACCTAACTTCAAGGAGGACGACTATCTTGAGGCTATCTCTGTATGCAGGTATTTCGACCGACTCCAGACCAGACATGAGAATTTTGGGTGTTTTCCCTACCCGAGCTCGACCCGACCCGATTCGGGTCGGGCGGGTTCGGGTAGAAAATATAAACTTTTGGTAGTAATTTATCATGTAATTTCAAAAATTCTGTTAAAATTTACACCAAAATATGAGTGGATGTTCAAAATTTCTTAGACCTAAGGCCTCAAATACTCCATTGGGAATCTTTCCCACGTTTGCTTAATTGCTGGAATGTAAATCTGAAGTTTATATTATTATATTTTAATTATTTTCATGATTCACGATTTGTTGAGAATTTTTAGCGATTTTGGGTCCTTCTTCCGCCCGAACCCGACCCGATCGGGTCGGGTTCGGGCGGTCGGGTCGGTTATTCTCATGTCTGCTCCAGACGTATGAGGAGTGCCCAATGACATATGAACAGATATATGGAACAAGAGACCAAAAGTGGAAAAACGATCCGAATATGTTTGTTTATATTATAAGAAGCCAGCACTTTCTCCAACAAGCTCTTCGTTCACATGGCTCAAAACAAAAGACCATAATCCAAATAGCCCGTGACAAGGTCATTAACTACCAATTTGAAGGTAAACGAGGACTCAAACATAAGCCTGAACATGAGGAAGTGCGAATAAGGTATTCATTTCTTTTTGGAATATGCCTGGTCCCTGTTTCAATCCGAATGGAAGTCTGTTGAATTCGTATAGTCCGGCGTTTGTTGTAAATGCGGTTAATTCGCGCGATTGCTCGGACAGGACTAGCTGATGGTACCCTTGTGATAGATCTAATGTCGTGAAAAGAGAGCAATCTTTTAGCCTATTAATGATATCGAAAGTACATGGAAGTGGGTAAGGAAGTCCGGAGGTACATCGATTAAATTCTCTGTAATCTACGACTAGACGGATTCTGTCACTGTTTGGTTTCTTAACAGGGAATGCTCGACTGGCGTTAGATGCAGTACGGGGTCTAATAATGTCGTCTTTTAAAAGCTTGTTTATTTCATCTCTGACTTTATCTTCTGTGTTCATATCGAAGGACAATGGCTCATGTGCGCAACTGAAAGGTTTTTCCAAAGTTAGTGCAACTTGTTTGTTTGGAATCGTTCCTATCTTTGGTTGCTGTTGCATGTAATCCTCGATGATTTCTGATATGGTTACAGAAGACGCCGTAGTCATTGGTTCTTTCTTCAGTATCATAACATCTGCTTTTATAGTTTCCTTTTCTTCCTTGCTTATCGTTACTTGGACAGGAGACTGGTTTGCCTTCTCTTGTTGAATAGAGGAATCTCTGTGATGTTTGTCCGTAGCACTCTGTAGATTTAGAATGACTCCGTGTAAGACAAGTGTGTTTGTTGTGAAGTTTAGAGTAGCCTTATGTGTTTTTAAGAAATATCTTCAAATATTGATTGGTGCAGGAAGGTCTGGTAACACATACGCTTTAGTATGGAATTGATGAGTCGGAAGTTCTTCCAAAGTAAGTGAGAACGTAACTTCCTTGTGTATGGTTGCTGTCGTTCCATTTCCAAAATTACCTCCATTGGTCTTTTGAGTGTACTTGGCTGTAAATCCTTTGCAACCGTTTCGTTGATGAAGGTAAAATCTGCACCACTGTCGATCGTAATCGGATGTTTGTGGTTGTTTATGTGATCAAATATGGTTCCTTCTGAATTAGCTGTATCAGCGCAGTTTATTTTAAAGTTTTTCTTGGCTGCTCCTCCTTTTTGCTTAAAACATTCTTCGTTATTGTGTCTGTTCGTTTGATGGTAGCTGCAAAACTTGTTGTTATCTTTGCTTTGATTGTGACCTCTATGGAAGGAGGCCGATTGTTGCATCGTTGTTGTACAAACCCCCAATGTGTATTGTCTCTGTCGTGGTGGACGAAACGAGAGAACTTCTGGGTCTTGGCCTGGAGTGTGTCAATAGCTAGAGATGCTCGACCCAGAGACTGGAATATTGTATTTGGTAGTATTGGCGTTGGGAATAAGTTAAACCTCCAACAAAGTAATTTTCTACCTCTCTGTCCTGCAAGGGTTCTTTGACATTTAGACAAAGATTGGCCAATTTCACAAGTTCCTTTAATCGCCTGTAGTAGTGAGAGACTGTCGCGAAATCCTGTAATTTTAGGTTGAGAAATTGTGTCTCGTAATGTGTGAAGGCGTGTGAAGGAAAGAACTCTTTGATGATGGTGTTAAGGGCCTCTTTCTATGTACTGGTTTCTGCTATTGCAACGTGGAACTCAGGGTCAGTAGCTACTTGCAGATTTTGTATCATTTTGGTATTATCCCACTCATTTGATTTAACTAAGAGCTTAAATTGTGAGATCCAAGGTGGAACGTCTTCTGGACGCACGCTATTCTTAGAAAGCCTTGTTAGGGAGATAGCTGGGCCGTCTGTGCCTTCAGTTACTACCAGAAAGGTAAAACGCTCTGGTGAAGATGTGGAATGAACACGAGGTGCCGTCTGAGTCTGTACTCTGGGGAATGGTGTGTTCCTACTGTTGTTGAACGATCGTGAATCGGAGGTACGGCTACGACTCCTGTTAAATGAATTCATTATGACGGAGTTGGTTTTTAAAAATATTTGGTTAATATTTAAAACCACAACTTTTTTATATATATTAAAGGCAAAAATTTTAAATTTTTT
>JASNJN010000845.1:0-11884 GCA_030180075.1 Mikrocytos mackini
ATACAATAACCACTATATTGACAATTCCTGTACGTGTTCTTGTACATAATTTCAATTGATTCTTAGTCCCTCATATGTTTTTCACATAAATTTTAAAAAATAGATTTGTTATTTGTATCAATTGAAATTATGTACAAGAACACGTACAGGAATTGTCAATATAGTGGTTATTGTATTTGGTGATATTTCATATTATATTAGGCTTGTAAACAATGTCTTAGCATTTTAAACAGAATAATGTTATGTTATTAACACAAGTTCTACCTGTATAGGCCATTCAGGCATGTTAATGATTTGTTATATTATATACATGTCGTGGTAGAATAGAAGCTAATAGGCTCTACCACCATAGAACTAGTGATACCAGGACACGTATCCGTTGAGATATGAGTACTTGTGAAAAGTTCTATTTTTAATAATTAATTTTAGACAGAAAATTAGGATACAAATATATAACATGGCGACATTCGAAAACTATTTTAACTGGCATAAACTAGCCTTAACAGGAGTGACAAAGACCCTTTCGGGTAAACTTCTTGGTTTGGAGCCAGATGCCACCAATAGCTTGACAAGGGACCAGATGGTGCAGGAGCTCTATAAAGTGACAGAGAAGGAGTACATGAGGATAGAAGGAATGGCCGGAATTCAATCTGCCCCAAATTCTCCCATCTGCCCTGAATTTTCCGATCTTCCCCAAATTTTCTTATCTTCCTCAAATTATTCGAATCCCCCACATTCAAACTCCCCCAAATTTTAAAATAAAAATGATGTAAAAGGTCAGTATTGCGGAAAAAATGAAAATTTTTCAAACCCTAAAAAATTTTCAAATAGAAAATACCTAATAAAAAAAATTTTTTTGAAATGATTTTTAATCATCAAAACACCGTTTTTACGGCGTTATAAAAAAATTTGAAAAAAATATTTTTTTTTAATTTTCAAAGGGGTTACTTACGAAAATTTCAAAAAAGTCGGGACCGAAAAACACAAATTTTTCCGAACAAAAATTTTTCAAAATTTTCTGGCATGTGTATTTTCGAAAGATCTACAAAATAATAATTATAAAATTTTGAAAATTTTTTAACACTCAAATTAATATTGAAAATCAAATTTTGGGGTTAAAAACAGTGTTTTTTGAGACAGCAAGCTAATGATTATTTTTTTGATTTTTAATTTCAAAAATGGTTTGTTTTAAATATATCGCTGTTTTAAGGTCCTGGAAGAATTTTCAAAAAAATTCTTGGACCCAACATAAAAAATTCAGGCGGCACTTTTTGGCCCAAAATAAAAAATTTCATTGAAAATTGAAAAAAATTTTTTGTGAGAATTTTTTATCAAAATCGATTTCAAAATAACAGAACATGTATTCAAATGCCATTAATTTGTATAATATCGATATGAAATCGATTTTGATAAAAAATTCTCACAAAAAATTTTTTTCAATTTTCAATGAAATTTTTTATTTTGGGCCAAAAAGTGCCGCCTGAATTTTTCTATGTTGGGTCCAAGAATTTTTTTGAAAATTCTTCCAGGACCTTAAAACAGCGATATATTTAAAACAAACCATTTTTGAAATTAAAAATCAAAAAAATAATCATTAGCTTGCTGTCTCAAAAAACACTGTTTTTAACCCCAAAATTTGATTTTCAATATTAATTTGAGTGTTAAAAAATTTTCAAAATTTTATAATTATTATTTTGTAGATCTTTCGAAAATACACATGCCAGAAAATTTTGAAAAATTTTTGTTCGGAAAAAATTGTGTTTTTCGGTCCCGACTTTTTTGAAATTTTCGTAAGTAACCCCTTTGAAAATTAAAAAAAAATATTTTTTTCAAAATTTTTTATAACGCCGTAAAAACGGTGTTTTGATGATTAAAAATCATTTCAAAAAATTTTTTTTTATTAGGTATTTTCTATTTGAAAATTTTTTAGGGTTTGAAAAATTTTCATTTTTTCCGCAATACTGACCTTTTACATCATTTTTATTTTAAAATTTGGGGGAGTTTGAATGTGGGGGATTCGAATAATTTGAGGAAGATAAGAAAATTTGGGGAAGATCGGAAAATTCAGGGCAGATGGGAGAATTTGGGGCAGATTGAATTCCGGCCATTCCTTCTATCCTCATGTACTCCTTCTCTGTCACTTTATAGAGCTCCTGCACCATCTGGTCCCTTGTCAAGCTATTGGTAGCATCTGGCTCCAAACCAAGAAGTTTACCCGAAAGGGTCTTTGTCACTCCTGTTAAGGCTAGTTTATGCCAGTTAAAATAGTTTTCGAATGTCGCCATGTTATATATTTGTATCCTAATTTTCTGTCTAAAATTAATTATTAAAAATAGAACTTTTCACAAGTACTCATATCTCAACGGATACGTGTCCTGGTATCACTAGTTCTATGGTGGTAGAGCCTATTAGCTTCTATTCTACCACGACATGTATATAATATAACAAATCATTAACATGCCTGAATGGCCTATACAGGTAGAACTTGTGTTAATAACATAACATTATTCTGTTTAAAATGCTAAGACATTGTTTACAAGCCTAATATAATATGAAATATCACCAAATACAATAACCACTATATTGACAATTCCTGTACGTGTTCTTGTACATAATTTCAATTGATACAAATAACAAATCTATTTTTTAAAATTTATGTGAAAAACATATGAGGGACTAAGAATCAAAAGAGCGCGAAAGGGCATATTTGCCATTTTCGAAAAAAATAAGTATTGGAAAATCATGACGGTATTGATAAAATATTGAGCTCATCTATTTGCACACAAAATATTTTTGAGTGTGAGTATTCCTTGTTTTCATTATCATACTATGGTATTTTAATCATTATTTTAATGTTAAATACCGAATTTACATACATTACATTGTTGCACAACAAAATTATTTATTTTTGATTATTTTTCTGAAACTTAAATTTTGAAATTATGAAAAGACAGATAACGAACTGTATCTGCATTATTTACATGAGACATCACTCTGAAACACTTCTAACTTACTTCTAAGGTAGTTATAATGATTAAATGATTGGTTATTCAAGATTCTTCAAATTAGAAAGTTGAACATTTTTCGCTCGAGTAAGGTGTTTCCACTGCCATGCAACAGCACATAACACAAAAAAACTATATGAGGTTCTAGGTATCCATGCCGAGCTGTTTGACTTCGTTTAAAAGTACCAAATCGCCTTTGAGATAAACAACCCTTCAAATAAAACGAAAACATACCAAAAACAACTATATATGGGCAAGAAAACACTATAAGCATAATGACATTACACAAAGACACATTCTATTCAAATGACGCGCGCAAATAATTCGTTCACAAGCCCCGATTCTGTTTGTTGATAATGAAATGAAACCTATATGCCCAATCCATAATTTATCCCATCAAAGAATTGGTTATACTATGCGTATAAACACTCTCGGAGTTTTTGGTTTCGTTATGGGGGTTCCCCAGTTAATGGATGGGTTTAGTAATAAAGACTGATCAACAAGTGATAGGTAATAAAAGAATGATGAAATCGATATACGGAATGTTAATAACAATCAGTAATGTTCGCAAAGGCATAAAAGCATAATTTGGTCATTTTCAAAAAAGCTATTTTGCCCAAAATAGGCCATAAAACTGGGACATAACGGGCATATTTTAAAAAGTAAAAATGGCAAATTTTGAGCAAAACGAAAAATTTGAAAAAAAAAATTTTTCAATGAAAATGTATTTTTGATCTCACAGAAACCTTGTGCCCATTTTTCAAAATTATTTTTCATGTTTAATAAAACAAAAAAATCAGAGCATAATTTTGGACATAAATCCTTGTCCAAAATTATGCCCTCGATGCCGCCGGCCAAAAATGGGCAAAATCCGGGATTTTGTAGCTTTTTTGATTTTTGACGACATATTATCGCGACATAAAGCATAAATTTAGGTATAATCCGGTTTATCGCGATAACGCTGTAGCTTTTCGGAATTATCGCGATAAAAGCATATTATGCCTTTTGAAAAAGGCTATTTTAAAAAGCTATTATGCTCTTGCGAACATCACTGGTTTTCAGCCGCTTTTGAAACCAATAATTTGTTTATTTTTGAACATTTTGAAAAATAAACTTCAATTGGCATTTTCAGTCTGTCCCTATAGCTGAAGGCCTGATTTATCGGAAATTTTAAGCACTGAAGCCAAATTAAATTGAAAACTGAACCCAGGGCGTTGTTTATAAGATTGAGATCTACACATTAAGGTCATATAAATGTTTATTTATTATATATTTAAAAAGTTATTTCCTAGAAAATACGCTGTGTAAGAGTTACCGAATGTATACGAGTGGTTGGATGGGTTTACAAGATTTTAATTAAATTTGAAACAAAGATAGAAATAATCTATCTATTGGGAATTTATGTTTGCATATACGAGTTCAAAGTTATGGATTTGCAAATAATTTATAATTTTTAAAATCAATAAATTCTATTCTATATATGATTCCAGATAATTTTCGAAAATTTTAAACTCGTGTTTTAACATTGTTTTTATGTTTATATACCAAGCTTTATTTAATTTATCGCGAGTTAATTAGCTGAAGAAATATCTATAAATATTTTAGAACAATATTTCTGTGATATAAATTTTTTATCTTTGATTTTCCTACATAAAACAAAAAATCACATAAATCAAACATCTTGGTCAACTTCTAAACTTGCAAAATCATACATAAATTTATGAACGTTAGGAAATAGATAATGGTGAAATTACATGAAGCATTGCCATAGAAGCAGTTATAGAGATCTTCAAAAGAATCCAGAACAAAACACACCTCTAGCGAGTCAAGGGAATTCGGGATAACCGTGTAACGGGTTGAAGCGGCCAGGTGTAAGTGCAATTGCGTCAAAAATAATGTTTAAAAGCCATACCAAAAATAAACAGACTTTCGTAAATATTATTATGTCTGATTGTATTTATTTTTCTAATTAGGGTGATTAATTAGGTTTTTGAAAGAAATTCCATAATAATCATTGGTTGGGAAATCTGGAAAACTCATAAATTTTTAAATGAAGGTTTTTAGTTTTCCTAAATATCTACGCAAAATAAAATATCAAAATTTTCAGATTTTGTAGTAGAATATTTTTTTAATGACCTCTGCATTATGCGGATTTAGTAAAAAATTGAATAAAACATATTTAACATGTCTGAGTTTGCCTGTCAAATAGATTCAAGTATTAATTTTCGTATATATTTTTATGGGCCAAATAGACCCAAACTGTAATTATGGATTGGATATTTTGGGGCTATATGACCCAAATGGTAATTTTTGCAAAGTCACTATTGGTCAAATAGACCTGAACTCTAGTTTTAGATTGGATTTTTTGGGGTCTATATGGCCAAGAAGAAATAATATGTTAGATTTTTGGGGTCATATAGACCCAAACGGTAATTTTTGTAAAGGGATATTTGGCCATATAGACCCGAGCGGTCGCTAAAGTGTTAAATATGAAAATTATTATAGTAAGGAAATATTTATATGCGTAAATTAATATATAATTTAATAATCTGGAATTGAATTTTTTTTTATTTTGTATCAATAATTTTGAAATTTTGTGAAATTAATAAAAATAGAAAGACCGCTAATAATTTTTCTCGTGAATTTGATTAAATAACAGCCATCTATTCATTACGTGATTTTTATGTGTTTCGATTTGGTATTTATCTATGTTATTCCTTTTATTAGGTATAGTTATTTTGAAGCGAAATGGCAATTGAAACTTTATGATGTTGGTAAAGAAGTACTAATTAATTCAAGTTGGTTGCTAATAGGTCATGTTTAATCAATGCTGAGATTAGCTGACTCGTTGGGATCATTTGTAAGGGCCATGGAACGTACCTGGGCACCTAGGAATATCAGAAAGAAAAGGAGAAATGTTGCTTGTCGGGAACACCTTGTTTTAGAAAATGGTTAAAAACTGATTTTGTCATTTTTATTATCTTTATTTATTTCTTAAACTATTCAAATTTAAATTCAAATTTTAAGTAAATTCAAATTCAAATTTAAATCTCTTTATGATAGTTCATCATATCCTGCTCCTTTCGCATAAGGCTTCACATTTTTTATATTCTGTATGCTTTTCTTGTAGCCTTCGTCAATTTCAATGCGGTTCTTATCAATAACTCTTATGACAACGAACGGCCCTTTCCATGGGTCCATAATTTTATCTCCAAAGTGTCTTATAACTAAAACCTGTTCATTCTCCTTGTATTCGTGTTGAATTCTCTTTGAATTAGTTTTCCTTTGAACAATCTCCGCTTTCTCGTCGGCCTTTCTCATCCCACTAACTATCTTTCTCGTCAAGTTCCTTTTGATGGGATCTAGTGGTGAGTACAGGAATCTGTTTTCGAATGCGGATGTGCCAGTTGTTGTGTTAACCATGTAATTGAGTCGGTTCTGAATCTTATTTTCAAGTCCTTCAAGATCTTTATTACGGTTTAGTCGTAATACTAATGCAATTCCAGAATTCAGTCTTTCTGTGGGCGAGTTGCCTGTTGGATTGTAACTCGAGCAGTATATTGGCTTGGTCTTGACTTCCCCACATAGATCTCTCCAGTTGTTAGAGATATACTGTCTTCCTTGATCAGACAAAATATGTTGCGGTGCTTCGAATTTAGTCAGCCAAACCTCTTGGAATGCCTTGCAAATGTCATTTCCTGTAATTCCAAATAAGATCCTTGCTTCTGCCCAACGTGTCGCTAGGTCTAAAAGCGTTATAATGTAGAAACTTCCTTCTGTTCTTTTTGTTTCAAAAAATGCTGTTTTAACTGGTCCGAAGAGGTCTGTAGAAACGAATTTAAAGGGTTCCTTTTTCCTTAAGTTCCCTTCTATAAATCCGTATTTGGTCGAAGTCTTCTTAGATTTTTGACAAGCATGACAGTTACCCACGAGTATTTTTATTCTGTTCTTAATGTTGCTGATATAGAGGTAGTTTCTTATAGTTTCATACTGTATTCTTTGTCCAGGGTGTTGTAGGTACTTATGGATTTCAAGTAAGAGTCTGTCCGCGATGGTGTCCGGTATAATCATTTGATCTTCCTTGGTGAATTTTAACTTATGTCCTCCTATCGTTTTATCTTTGATTTGTAAGTTTGCTTTGATTTCCTGGTTGATGGTGTGTTTTGCTATTTCTCTCAAGTTAAATTCGAAGTTTGTAGGATTTTCCTTTAAGCACATAAGTCTAGACATTAAGTCCGCCTCTTCGTTTTTTTCTCCGGCGATGTGGTTGATGTCCAGATTATATTCTTCCAATTGTAACTTCCAACGTTCACATCTTTTTGAAAGGTCCTTAGCAAACAATAGATTTCTGTTGTCAGAATGTACGTAGATTTTATTGGAGAATATGATCGTCTTGAAGTGTTCAATTGACCGTAGTATCGCTAGGGTTTCTCTTTCCACGATACTGTAGTTCTTTTCAGTCTCTGTTAGTTTTTTTGAAAAGAATCCTATAATCTTGTTATCTTGATACAATACGCCTCCGAGTCCTGTATTGCTGGCGTCTACGGTTAATTCGAATGGGTTCGCGAAGTCAGGAAAATGTAAAAGGGTCTGTTCCTTTATTTCGTTAAGTAAGTCTTTTAGTAGGTTTGTCTTATCTCCATCCCATGTTAGTTTCTCAGTATCCCTAGTCATAGAAGTAAGGAATGCTAGTTTATCGCTGAGATTCTTAATGAATGGTCTGTACCATTGTATCAACCCAATGATTCGCTTTAGTTGTTTCTTGTTCTTGGGTTCAGTGAGGTCAAAAGTGTCCATTCTGCTTAAGTCAGGTCTAATTCCTTCCTTGTCCACGAGGTAACCTAGGTATTTAACATTATCTTTATTAAAATGGGACTTGTCGTAGTTGATTGCGAGTCCGTTATCTTTAACTATGTTGAAGAAGGTCTCCAAGTGTTTGCAGTGTTCTTGCGACGATTGAGAGTGAATTAGAACATCGTCCAAGTAGCATTTAATAAACGGATGAGTCCCAAATAGATATTGCATCGCTCGCTGGAATGTGTGAGGTGCATTACACAAACCAAACGGCATACGTAAGAATTCGTATTGCTGATCGTTAAGTGAAAAGGATGTCAGGGGTATATCCTCCTCTAGTATTCCAATTTGGTAATATCCTGATTTTAAGTCTATCTGTGAAAATCTTCGAGCTCCTCTTAACGATCAGCAATACGAATTCTTACGTACAACTTTTTTTTATAAAAACTAGAAATTATCTGAGGTATTTAACTTGTTTTGAGGGTTTGTTATGTTACGAAAACCCTCATATTTGCGTTCCGGTCGGTGTGGGGTCTATTTTCGAAAAAAACGGGTGAAAAATCTATAAATTTTATTTTTTTTAGAAGGGGCCGCAAGGGTCTCCCCTTCGAAAAAAAATTATTTACAAAACTTGATTAAAAACACAATGAACACGTGCAAACACATCAATAACGTGTTTTACACATGAAATAAGGTATTATATTTGACGGATATCGAAGAACATAATTCAACTGATACCGTCTTAACTTAGAGAGTTATATCCACAGGGATATTTACAGAGAGTATAGTTATTTGGGAGATTATGTTTTTGGAAATTGTTTAAATTTAAATTTAAACTAACAAAACAAATATAAAAAATAAAATATCATAGAAAATGCCAAATTATTCAAATTATTCTAAAAGGCACAATAATGACCCACGGGGTCCACGCCGTGGTAGTGAACACGGCAATATTCAATAAAAATGTGGTGTCAAAATACGTGACTCCAAAAGTTCTACATTTTTAAAGCATAACAAACATCATATAAAATTTTATGAACAAGAGAATATTTCACCCTTCTCCAATAATTTGTATCTATTGTAAATATCCTTCATTTTATATTTAAATATGATAGATCTATTTAACCCTTTCGCGACCAGACCACGCACATGCATAATTGATTGCCGAAATCAGGCCATAATTCTGTTATTCTGGTTATAACCCCCTCATTTATTATTTAAGCAAATATTTTTTGGTGGTTTAGGTTTTGGTAGTAAGAAATATTTAGTATTTAACTTTTTAAAAATATTGAAACCACTGTGAACGTTTAAATTTTTGAAGAAATGGTTATAATTGGGGTGGTTTGTTTTATAGATGATTTTAAAGTTTATCTACGTTCCAAATGAAAATTTTTGTTTAAAAATTTTGATTTTCTTTTAGACAATTGATTTTGACATATATGATTTCCAGGGAAGAGCATCCTTAAACTGACTTGATTGTGCTGTTATGGGCGAAACATCATGATGAAGCAAAGCAGAAAAAGTGGGTCCGAGACTACAGTCTGTCAATCCGAAAAGAAACCTATGATTTAATGACAACCCGAAGATAATAAACTGTGAAACTCTATGCAGCTGTTTAATGGGGACTTATATTGATTACTTTGTTGTTGAGTTAATCAAAGGAAGAGAAGAGTGTTTCTGTTTCAGTTCAAAATTTGTGTAGAGATGCGAGTATTGAATCCCGTTAACTGGAGCTTTCAAAGAGACTGATGAAGAAGAATAACAGCGTTTATATGCTTCATGTGGAGATAGTTAAAGAATAGCGGTGCATAACGTTGATTGTATATGATAAAGATAAACTGCTAGAAGTAAAAACAAATATTTTAAAGTGAGAATTTTATACCTTATAGAAAGGCAAAAGGTTGTACTAATGAAGGTTAAGAAATTTTGTTGATTACTTATAACAACATGAAATGCAAATGATACTTTAAGGAAAGTTTCTTTAGATTAAACAAACTACATTGATGGAATATAATTAATTTATTTAAATATCAAGTACTGTAAAACAATCATTCGTTTTCTATATAATTAATTAAAAGGTTAAATCAATGTCTTACAAAAGAACATTGTTTATAAACCTTATATATAAATAACTTTTTAAAAGCTTTATGACACTACAGTCCGTTTCAATTTTTTTGGGACACCTGTTTTATTCAAAATAAAGTCTGTTTGGTTGTAATTTTTATTTTTAAAATATGTATTATTTTTGTTGAATGATTTCACAAAAAATATATTATACATTTTCCTCAAAATTATGATAAACCAATTTTTACATTTGAACATAAAAGTTACTGTTTCATTTTTTAAAGGACAATAAAAAACATCAAAATAATTTATAAAATCTAAATATTATAATTTTAATGGCTTTATAATCGTTAATAATTAGTTACTTCACCATCTAAATCCAATACTTGGCTTAGCCTTTCATTAAAATTGCTCACACAATTCCCCACCATTTGACTATCTAAATTCTCCCATTCACGTCTAATTGCTATTTTCAAAGCATTTTTGTATTGTACGTTTTATCTTTATCATAAACTTTCTTTGCAAGTATAGCCCAGACATTTTCAATCGGATTTAAAGTCTGGACTATGTGGGGCCAGTCTAAAACGTCCATTTTCATTTTTTCAAGAAAAGATGTTGTTCTTTTTGATTTGTGGCAAGGTGCGTTGTCTTGCACAAAGAAATAATTATTCCTTTATATAATTTCAGGTTGTGTGGAATAATTTCTTGTCTTAAGAGCTTAATATAGACGTCGCTGTTAATCATTTCATCTACAAAAATAAGTTGCTGTTGTCCTTCAATATTGACAGACCCCCATATCATTACGTTTTTTCTATCATATCCTTTGTCTTTAAAAATAAATACTTGTTACAGGGAAAACAAATGAAGCTGTTACAAATTCTAAAATTTTGTTTGAGTTAGTCCGATTAAACAATTGTTATGTAAACTTGTATACCCAATTAGAAAAATTAACAAACATTAATTATAATTAGGGGTCGGAAAATATGTGATTTGGTACAAATCATATATTTTACCAAATTACTGGAAATATTCCACCCATAATATCGCTGATTTGAAGGAATCCATATATTTTATTTTATTTTATTGAAAATTCGAAATTATAATGAGATTTTGGCCAAAATCATATATAATCATATATTTGCCGATTTTTTGTCATATATTTTCCTACCCTTAATTATAATATTTGTGATGCATGTGCGGATATGTTGGAAATTGAATTTAACAAAGGCCCTTAAGGAATAAAGGAGTATAGTGTAAATTAATAGAAAGGGTCTGGAAGATTTTAACATAACACCAGAGATTTATTAATTAATTCAAAATACTAAACCAACATCGATATTGGTTGAAATGAGTTTTATTTTACTGGGAAATTACAAATTACATATTTTAGAGGAAATCACTTTTTCAAAAGAGAAGCTCAAAATTAGCTCAAAATGACATATGTTGATTTTTAGCTGTTCTTAATGCTGACCTTCTATCAACTTTTTGAAAATTTTCAAAAATAATCTTCATTTTGATTTTTGCCTGATTTTCAGCTCTAAATAACCATAACTTCTCAGAAATTTATGGAACATGACCAAAATAAATTAAAAACCGAGACCAGCATGCTGTTTATCAGCCTGAGATCAACAATTCAAGTAAATATACATGTTTGCTTATTATATATTGAAAAAGTGATTTCCTCTAAAATATGCCATGTGGAAATTACTGACTAAGGATAGACATTTAACGAAGAAAATATTGAAGATTATTTAATAATTAAATATAATAATATGAATTTGCGCGTTAATTTCAATTTTTTAATTTTCAATATAATAATTCTATAAAAAGTTAAAATTTTGTTACCAAAGTGTTATTATGATCTAATAAACACCCCAAACCTGTTTTAAACAAATAATAAAGTCTTACAAAAAGTATTTTCGCATATATATATGTTAAATCACAAAAACTAGATTAAAATGTGGATAAATTCTAATTTATCATGTTTATAGAATTATTATATTGAAAATTAAAAAATTGAA
>JASNJN010000846.1:0-10210 GCA_030180075.1 Mikrocytos mackini
ATTCGAAAAATCAAAAATTTCGTACTTGTAATATATAAAAAGAAAATTTAAAAAGAATTCAAAATTCCTCCGAGGTGATTTTTATGCGCTCTTTTGATTTTTCATGCATACAAATTCATCCACGTATTTATTAATTTTATCGAATTGTCTATGTTTGAATATATTATACTTAAGTTTAGAGATGTATTAAACTTTGGGACATCAATAAAGATATATGATATGTAATTTATAAAAACCCATTTATTGAATATTTTATAAATACCGTCAAAATTTTACAACAATTATTTTTTTCGAAAATGGTAAATATGCCCTTTTGCGCTCTTTTGATTCTCAGTCCCTCATTTGTATCCTAATTTTCTGTCTTAAATCAATTATTAAAAATATAACTGTTCTAAAGTGCTCATATCTTAACGAATACGCGTCCTAGTATCACTAGTTCTATATTGGTAGAGCCTATTGGCTTCTATTCTACCACTACATTATGCTATCATTTTTAATAAAAGTTTTATTTGAAAAAATTTAGCACAAGAAACCAACAAGAAATAAATTTTGTTCTATTTCCGTATATGGAATCATTAGAATATAGAGACTAAAACTATGAGTTTCCGAGCTGAATTTTAAGGTTTGATATTGCCTATATAGTTTGCAATTGAGTTTTTCGATCATGTATCCGGTTTCGAATATTTTGAGTCGGATATCGGAACTATTAGAAATAGCCAGATATACATAATTATCAGTGATGTTCGCAAGAGCATAATAGCTTTTTAAAATAGCCTTTTTCAAAAGGCATAATATGCTTTTATCGCAATAATTCCGAAAAGCTACAGCGTTATCGCGATAAACCGGATTATACCTAAATTTATGCTTTATGTCGCGATAATATGTCGTCAAAAATCAAAAAAAGCTACAAAATCCCGGATTTTGCCCATTTTTGGCCGGCGGCATCGAGGGCATAATTTTAGACAAGGATTTATGCCCAAAATTATGTTCTGATTTTTTTGTTTTATTAAACATGAAAAATAATTTTGAAAAATGGGCACAAGGTTTCTATGCGATCAAAAATACATTTTCATTGAAAAAATTTTTTTTCCAAATTTTTGCTTTTTGTTCAAAATTTGCCATTTTTACTTTTTAAAATATGCCCATTATGTCCCGTTTTTATGGCCTATCTTGGCCAAAATAGCTTTTTTGAAAATGACCAAATTATGCTTTTATGCCTTTGCGAACATCACTATCACTGATAATTATATTGTGCTTATCTGTAAATAATATATAAATATTTACCAAAACAATCTTTGATTATTTAGAAATACAAATATTGATTTAATATATCTTCATAAATTTATTTATATAAATTTCATAAAAACAAAAATATTAATCTTGACTGTATGGAAACAATAACCGTTTTCCTTTAACTATTTGATATTTGAAATATACCGGTTAATCGTTTTCTAAAGAAAGTCTTGATATCATAGCAACAGAAAACCGTTTGCTGTAAAATATTCAATATCCTGCTTTTTCGATTAATCATTTTGTAAATACTAATTGCCCAGTATATTGTCGATATTTTTAATTCAAACAATCGGTTAGTTTGTTTTAGGATTATGTAATTTTATATATCAAAATCAATTTTTATCGTATAATAAACTGAAAGATTTGGTCCAAATCGAGCAAGCTTTTCCAGATTATATATTTTATTGATGTTATATGGACATACTGCTGTATTAACATTCGGATTAATACGAAGTTGCTGCTCTTCGATAATTTCATGGAAAATTTTTTCATCATAATGATCAAAACACATTGAATTTCTGATTTCTATTTCTTCTGAAACCATTGGCTTTGAATCATACGCAGCAATTTCATCTAGTTTTTTAGATATTCACATAAATTACTACAGTCAAACCTCTCTATAGCAAACAAAAACTACAACAAACTCACGTAGTACAAACAAAAATTTGAGAAATTTTACCATTTTCCTACTGAATTGTTCGGAAAAAATTTTCGTCAATCATAATATTTTCCGAAATTTTTTGTAGAAATTGTGTTTTTGTATTAGAATGACTAAATTTAATGTTATGAAAATTCACAAAAAATATATCCTTTTTAAAATTTACTAATGGAATTTTAATCTAACAAACAACACAGGATTTGTTGAAATTTTTAAAATTTTTCCTAAAAATTTTGATCATAAATGATTTGTATTATTTAGTGTGGTTTCTAAGATAGAATATGGCATTTTGAAGTTATGCATGGATTATTTTGGAAAAGTATTTTTGGTGAAGCAAAATTCGAAATTTACACAGAAATATCATATTGAGTGGTTTGAAAAGCTTTTTCACTTTTCAATAATTAATTATGTTTTAATAAATGTCAATACAGATGAAAAGCACAATTAAAGTAAGATATAAATTTTTACCACGGCACGTATTGAAAAATTCAACCAATAAATACTCCTCATATAACAAATTTTCGCATATAACAAACAAAAATCTTGAATTTTACAAAACTTTGTTGTATCGAGTGTTCACTGTAGTCATATTGAAATCATTGTTTTCTAATTCATTCTGATGGTTTTCGGCATCCTCCACTTCATCTATTATTGGGCATTCTTCACTTTCATTGTTATTAAAATTTTCTATTCCATAACTACAAATAAAGTTTTCCTTCAGCCAGTGATTTTTGTTTTTTTCAGAATAAAAGCAACGTCAGTTCTGCGACGTAATTGATGAATACAAGGAATTCCTGACCGAAAAGCCCACTCACCGACACTATAATCTCCGTCTCTTTTAAAGGTACTCTATTTTCAATTTAGAATGCTCAGCTACCAAACATAAATAGTCATATGCGTATTTAGTGAGTATGCTTTTCAACTATCTGAATTCTTCATTCCCTACACACGACTGTAGTTTCGTCTTGCCCCAAATTTGGCAAATGTGCCAAAACCCCCTTAAAATGTCACAACAAAGATTTTTATATGTTTTATAGTATTTTCCGAAGGAACCTACAATAAATGGAATGCAGAGACGGTGTCTAAAACTCATATACCTCGATAATACACACTTTTGGTAAATATTGTACATTTCACATTAAAAACGATGTAAACAACACCCACTGGTTGATAAAGAGTTATTTAACGATATTTCGCGGTTTTGCGGGAAAATCTCATGTTCTAGACATACTAGTCAATTTTATGTAAAATATGTAAAAAAATTCGAGACAAAATAAAACAGCCTTTATATCACCACAATTCAAAATTTGTATTGAGAATTTGGGGCAAATGCAATTATTTTGGGCAAAATGCGATCCGAATCCCCTACACATGTACTTGTCCTTAAATACTGGTGCATAATTCTACTGTCTAACTCAAAGCGCCAATTTTCAATAAATAAGAGCATTTTGAAAGGTAACCTTCTATTGTGTTTTTTCTTTTTACCTTGGCCTTCAATTTACTAAAGAAACTTTTGGATCGTTTTGTGGTACTGATGTCCAAATTTAACACAGGTGGACGAAGATTTTTCATACATTCCTTATATAGATAGCCAGTTTTTCTTATATACTCCTTAACTTTGGGGAAGTTGTTCGGTTAACTCTTTGTAGTTTCATATGAAGTATAATTCAATATTTCGACAATTTTTTAAAATTCAGAATATCATTCATTTAAATTCATTTTTTATTGCCATGGAAATCTCTCTGAAATTTTTTATTATATGGAAGGAACAAATTCATAAATTCGCATTTTTAAATAGGTTTCAACAATATTTCTTTCACCAAATCTTTGTCGTTATAAAGGAAACTGTCTTTGAAAAATCAAAATATTGTTTTGCATAAAAATACCGGATGCAAAGTTTCAAGAGTTTCATTTCTACAGGTAAACCAAAGGAATACTTCACTATGACCTTCGGAATTGACTACAAGAAGAACAAATAAACTCCAATGTATTAATAACACCAAAAGTTGAATCCATTAAAACTAATTCGCCAAAATTCTTATATATTTATCATGAATTCATTAAAATAATATAAACAAAGGCTATGTCCTATGAATCCTTTAAAACTCTAAAATTATGTTCATTCTTTATTAGATCAAAGTGGGTTTTCTTGTTCTATCTGGTCAAGAGTTTGCAATTAACCATTTCGATTTCATACCTGGTATCGAATATTTTGCGTTGGATACCGGAACGTTTCGAATATATCAGATATAAATAATTATATTTTCTTATCTGTAAAATAAGATATAAATATTCCCCAGAAGCACTTTTTGGTTATTTAGAAATATAAATAGCGACTTAATATATATCTAAACAAACATTTTCCTACAAATTTTCTATAAATAAAAATATTCATCTGGGCGATATCGAAACTATATGCGTTTCTATTGAACTATTCGATATTCGAAATCTTCCGGTTATCCGCTTTATAAAGGAAATCTTGATATCACAAAACCGGGACTCGTTTGCTATAAAAACATCCGTTATTCAGATTTTTCGGATAACCGTTTTGCAAACACTATTCTGGTTGTATGTCTTTGTTAAATTGTGAAGGTTCTTATTTGTTAGTTTAATTCCGTGTTCTTTGAAGAGTAAATCTGTTACCAAATGAGAAGATGCTTTAAGCTTCTTGGCGTTTATTATATCTTTACCATTTGTGTAATAATCTCTGGAGGTTTGAGGGTTATAGCCTCATGCGTAGAATGTTTTGTTACTTCGTTGATCAATAGATAGTTGGAGCGACAGATGATATTCAGTGCGAATGGGTATCCATGTTTCTTAGTCTTACTTTTCCTGCTGTTTGCATTATTGACAGAATTCTCTGTTTGTTTAAATCAAATTCACATGTGAACTGGAGCTGGTACAAAATTAAGTTGTCGGGTTGTTTGTAATAGTTGAAGGTAACTTCTTTTTGTTTTTTAGAGTTTCTCTTCTCTATATGGAAAGTCATACTTCTGCATGGTTTTGAAAAGCGGCCAATGTCTTAATAAAGCTTTTTTAATTCAAGTACACAGTTTAATTATTTAATATAACTACCCATGTGACTATATCCCACCTTCTTCGTCACAATTTATAATTAAATCTAATTTAAGCTAATTACAGTAAACTACGAAGGTTTAGCCAATTTCAAGACTTAGTCGCTCCATTCTTAGCCGATTTTTAGGGAGTTTGGTCCAATTTAATTAAAAATATTTTACTGTTTAAGTGCTTCCAGGGCTCTGAAAATGATACAGGATCGTGAAAATATTGAATTTACCCCAAATCAACCGCCAATACATTGTTTTGTTAAGTTCTTTAGGTGGGCAACATTCTAGTGTTAGTCAAATTACAACATAATTTTGAAATACCTGAAAATTGTGTTTATCCCCGTTTTTTAACCGAACTCTGTGGTTAAAACGTTTCCCCGTGGTTTTACTTGTATTTAAAATTCGCCATTCGTTTTTATAGACGAAAATAGACATCATAAATAGGTTTTATATGATTTTCCCGAATGGATGATACAACCAAGGCCCCCCTTGGGAGAACCACAAATTGAGATTTTTGTTACCAAAAAATATAAAGAGAATTTAGATGTATTAGTCACTCTAATCTTAGCCAGTCCAAGGCATTTTGGGACAAAAACCGGCTAAACCTTCATAGTTTACTGTATACATTTTCTATTAAATAAAATATTCACATATAAGCGAGTTTACATGAAGTTGATTTATTTTACAAGATTGGTCACTACAGTCAACCCTGGATATAAGAAAAAAACTAATTATCCAAAAAATTTGTGTTGATTATAAAAGGTATTTGCTTATAGGAGGGTGGATTTTGGGAAAACATGGTTTATTTTAATAACATCGATTTTTTGGTCGATATTTGGTTCCAACATAATTTTAAAGGTCTTGTTACAAGGTTTACGATTGAACGAACAATTCCCATTGTATCGTTTCTTTTAATATTATTTTCCCATAGTAATTCCCTACCATTGAACTGCAATATGATTGATACAAGAACATATTTGAATAGAATAAAAATATAGTTTTATATAGTTTAGAGCTTTGTCTAACATTATTATTCCCATTAAAATTTTGTACCGAAATTGAATGTAAAGAAGTATAAGTATATATAATTGAATAACATAGATTATCTTATTTTTTAACTCAAATCTCATGGATATTATATTAATTCAATAATGCACATTCTTTCGTTGTTCATTATATGATAAATTAAAAAACATATTTGAAATTATTTTTAAAGACAAAATATAATAAAAATGTTACCAAAACTGATGAAATTGATTATTTAATCAATACTATTGATAGATTAATTTTATCCATCCGAAATAAACATATTCCTTTCAATTCCGTCAATATTTGTTTCCATTTTAGATATTAATTAAAATATAAATGGATTGTTTTTTGAAATATATGTACAATATATCTATTTTTAGGCTATGTATCAAACCTTGTATTAAACATGTAACTATCTTAAACGCTTGATAAATTATTTAAAAAAACAAATTACCAAATAAAAAACGATATTTTAGAGATAAAATTGGGCTTAATTGTCAAAATACCAAAATGTGATTATAAAAATATTTTTTATAATCACCCCACTTGAATTTCGATGAAAACATAAATGTGTATAAACAAACTGTTATATGGTGTTTATAAGCTATCATATATAAAATTTGGACCAAATTATGGTCTCGTTCGAAAAATAATTTTTTGAATTTGCGTGTTTTTGGGCATTTTTGGGCTGTTTTTTGGTGACTATAAGCACATTTTCTTATAGAAACTTTCTTATATCCAGGGTTGACTGTATAATATTTTGCTAAAACCCAAAATTGAAAATGAGTTTCAAAAAATTCCTTAAAAATGAACCCCTGTTTTTATTCTTTTTAGAAGTTTTTTATGGTTAAAATGGTCAATCCTGTTTTTTAGCGAAAAAGTTCCAAACTTAATTTGGGAAATCGAATTTTGGATTTTAGCAAGAACGCGCGAAAACGATCTTTTAGGAGTTTTTTGCAAAAGTTATTTTTACTTCTAAAGTTATCGCTGTAAGAACACGATTAGTCATTAGCAAATCCATTGACTGGCAAAATAGATTTTGAAAATTTTGTTTTTTTCTGACGAAATCACCGATTTGCCAAAAAATGGAAATTAGTAGATCCTCCATTTTACCTAAAAACTTTTTAGCGAATGACTGGCTAACAATTCCCACCCACACTGTAAATATTTTCCCTTTTAAAACTGCTTTTATAAGGCATTGTTGGAGAGTTAGATACAATGGTTGGGGATCGGATTATATATTAATCATATATTTCCATATAAAATTACATATTTGATTACAAATTTTAAGTCATATATGTAAAAAATTCATATATTTCCGTATACCAGATTACATTTCAGATAAACTAAAAATTTATAAATTGTAAATTTTGTTTATTTAAACTTGTATTGGGTTTGTAGAGTGTATTTATATAGGTAACATTGTTGGTAACATAAAATAACGGTTGGGATGTTACAAGCATTTCAAGGAGTCATACATAGAAAATTTAAAAATCAAAAAAATTCCCAAAATTATGCTGTATTTAATCATAAAATATATTTTTAATGATTTATTTTATTAAAATATGCATTTTCAGCATTTAAAAATTCTGATTCTTTTCGACATTTAATCACTAAACATAATGTAAAATCAATATAATATCGTCGAATAATAAACTAATATTCATCGTATTCTTATAATACAAAATAGTGTTATTTCAATCATTATGGGATTAAAATTCCTTAGGTATATACAACTAGAAAATTATCTATCTCATGTCAAAAAGACATATATTTAATTTTAGCAAAAAAGTCACATATAATCCGATCCCTAATAATTACAGACCCATTATTATTCTTATTATTCTTAGGATCTGAGTAGTACTCTAGTTCATATAGATGAAATTCTATCTTTGCCCTGTCAAACTAATAAACAATATTGATTATTTTGATTATTTTTCTATCTGTTATTATTAAGGTTCGGAAAATATGTGACTAAAATGATCGAATATGTGGAAAATATGTTATTTTAGAGATTATATGGGGAATTTTAAAAGCCATGGATACTAAGACATGGAAACCTAAAAAATATACGAAGTTATAAAGGACTTGGTGTCGAATTTGATCAAAATATATGATCACCATTTTTGTCACAAATATTCCGAACCCTAGTTATTATATTGTATAACTCAGCTTTCTGTTTTCAATGCTCTTTCAATTACAGTTAATGCTGTTATTATCAATTTATTAAACAAAGGTCATAAATTTTGCTGTAATTGCTGATGATAATATTTCGTCAGATCAATATAGTACGCTCTTTTGTAACCTATCACTTTCAAAAAATGTGCTATGAATATAATTATATTTTTAGACAAAATGTTTTTAATAAAAATGCTGGTCTATTCACGTGACAATGTAATCAATAGGGTATTTGAAAATTGACCTTAAAACGAAAATTTTACTTAATGTCCAATTTGGTATCTCGATATGCGTTTTATTTTTATATTAGGATTATAAGTAAGGAATCAGATGCAAATTTTGTAACTTTTATATAGATATCAATAAGCCCTGAAAAGTCATTTTCCAATTTCTAAATTGTATATAATTTTTTTTTTGGTAAACAAGGAAATATTAAATAAATTAATTATTATTTTCCCTATTCAAACTAACTTACCTACTCGTAAACAAAAGACAAATGTAAACAAATAAGTTTCTTATAAACCTCGAATAAAATCATGCACAAAGACAAAGTCTATTTATCCTAAAGCATGTTCTATTAATTTAACATAGCGATTCCTTCACTAAAACTTTCAAATCACATTTTAAACAAGCATCAGCCCCGTTTTATTATAATAATGTTTATATCATTTCGTGGTTGTTTGTATTGATCAACAAATGTTCCCTACGTTAGGGTTTGTCAATTATTCACTTATAAAGTACTGTTTATGCTGCCGTAAGCCTTTAACTTGCATCCATTTTATTATGACGCACACATAGGCTTTTCAGCTTCTAACCTCCCTTTCGCTTGTGGTTTTCTATAAACTAATACACCTTTTTCTCTATTTAATACTATAGATACTCGGTGTTGTGTTTGCTATATTAGACCACAAGCATGAAATTAACTTTTCATTTGTGAAAAACACAGTGCTTTGTTTGCCATGCCCTGATTAACTAAAGATCAGGCTAATGAACATAAAATGTTGTTTAAAAGAAGGCCCGCAACTGAAAAACTTTTCCTGGGTCTATATCGCCCAGTCCATTTTTCGGCATTTAATCCGTGTTGCAAAATTAAGCCTTGTTTCAGAAATAGCTTATGTTTCAAAAATAAAACCGTGTTTCAAAAATAACGAGAGTTTACTTATGTGCAATCATTTAATTTGAAGGTTTAAAAGTTCTTCTGCCCATAATTGTATTTGAAATACTTTGGGTAATGTTATCATCCGAATACCTTCCGCTCACCCCTTGTCTATGTAGGCACTTGGCCTAAGCGTTTGAGCTTTAGCGGGGTGGCTATCGTGTCGGAAGCCTGTGGAGATTATGCTCCTGGTTGGAGCGCCTTCCACAGGACACGGTGATGAGACTCTGTTCCCATCATGCTGGCCGTTTTAGACATTTTCCATATTTCATAGGAAATAACTTTTTCTCAGAATAGGTTAATATGGGGCGAAAATGACTTATATCGGTTTCAGCCGCTTTTAACGCTGACAATTTGTTTATTTTTTGAATATTTTGAACAATAAACATCAATTGGGATTTTCAGTCTGTTTCTATAGCCGAAGGCCTAATTTATCGGAAGATTTAAGCACCGAAACCAAATTAAATTGAAAACTGAACCCAGGGCGTTGTTTATGAGATCGAGATCTACAAATTAAGGTCATATAAATGCTTATTTGTTATATATTTAAAAAAGTTATTTCCTACAAAATACGCTGTGTGTCATTATGACCCATAGAATTCTATGCGTTGCGGACCGTGCGGGTCAATATGACCCATGCGGCAAATAATTAATTTAACCGATTACAAACGAGTATTTCACCTCCCAGCGGTGGCATATCACTAATTTGTTCAATTACTTATTAACTACCCTATTCAATTATTATTATCTACACAGATTATTATTTGAACCTAATTCATTACTTAAATTTATATCCTGTTCATACAAAACAAAACYMTWCRAKGGTTTTAT
>JASNJN010000848.1:0-18156 GCA_030180075.1 Mikrocytos mackini
TGGGTTGTGTGGGTTGTGTGGGTTGTGTGGGTTATCATGTGTTTATTTATAGGACTATAATTAATTATTTAATAATGTACACATTGAATTAGTGAAAGTTTATTTAAAGACATTATTATATTATTATTGAAAATATTCCAAATAAATTGATGTACGATTATTGAAATTCATTTTTGCAGTTGAACTAGTATTTTAATAATTAATTTAAATTTAATAGGTGTATAATTTAATTATTTAGTTTTTGCTTCTGTTTAAGTTTGTGGTATATCAAATTTGTTTATTTCTTTTGACTCTTTAATATTCTTTTAACCCTGTTTCATTGATTATTAATCTGTCTTACTGTCTAATATAACTGAATTGATGCCCAAATATTCGGTTACAAATGTAATTGCCTCAAAAAGTGTGTAATTGCCTCAAAATCTTGTGTGTGCCTCATTTGTGCTGTGGCTAGGGTTTCCCCAGACCGGATAATCGAATAATCGAAACCCGGATATTCAGTGTTTTTCTGGACCGTCGAGAATCGATTTTTTTCGATTTTTTTGCATAATATTAGCGAAAAATGAATAGTATAGGGATGATACACATAAATAATATCATATTGATTGATTATTGATGTTTAATAGTTTCTGTAGTGTTTTTAATTTTTAAAATATTAAAATTTCAAAGAAAATCATGACACTTCATGACAACACTACAAGCTATTACCAACCTTAAAGAGATGTGTCGAACCCTGGGACGAAGAGACAAATACTGTCTACTCGTCAAATGAACAACCAGAGGTAGTATGGCTCCAGTCGCGGAAGCCGACCAGGAGGTATTCAAAGTAGTACTTGGACTTACAAAGAAGTCTAAAAGGAAGACCATTGCCCAAATGATGGGAGAAATCGGTCCTTTAATACAAATACAAAAGCTAGCACTTGTGACAAGGGAGATTGGGCGCAAAGGTTGATCTATTTAAAGATTTAAGATCTTTACCACAGCGTTGCCAAAGAGAAGAAATTAAATACCAGCGGTGGTTAGAAGAATACCCTGAGTAAATGGAGAAAGCCCTACAAAAAGCGGCGGCATGTAATATTTACAAAAAATATTTCAATTTTGAAAGAAAAGTGAAAGTCTCCCAAAACAAACCAAAGATAATGAGGAGCAAGATCAATTAAAATGCACAAACAACAAATCTTAAACAAGGTGATCAACTCGTAAAGTAAAAGCACATTTGACCCTGTGAAATACAGAGGTAAACTTGGTGTTATGGGAAAACATCATAAAACAAGTTATATAAATCCTACATCAAGTAGCGATTCAAAAGAATTTGCGAAAAGCTTGACGCAATGTATAAAGTCAATTCCCTGAAATAAGCAGCGGATTATACGTTCAAACCAATGATAATACAACTATAAACAGTCTTAACCCAACCATTGGTTGCGGTTCTAAAATTCAGAAAGATAATAAGACTATTATGTGTAGTTTTGATGACGCATAAAATAGCGTCCTAAACCAGAAAATAACCAGTGAAAATAAAATAGGTAAACACAACCTTGTACAAAGAAATAACATTTCAAATTATAAAGGAAAGAGAAAACACACTTGCTGTATTTTTGCCTAAGATTTGCGGGTTTAAATTGGTTATAAATATCAACTCATGCAATAAGATTATAAAAGAATTAATATAGGCATGACGTTATAAACAATAATAATTAATTTTAAAATACTTAAGCTTTGGTATTCTCAACTTTTTGTTTGGTTATTTATCTTTTTATTCAAAAATTTTCGTATAAGAATGTTATCATATATTTTATTGAGTGAGTGTGTTTGGAACATAAAACAAAAATAGTGTTCACAAATTATAAAATATAGAATAGAGCATTTTTTCGTGCGGTTAAATTTTTTTTTTCGAATAATCGGCTCGAAAATCGGAATTTTAATTTAAAAAAAATCGAAACCCGATTATTTTTAATAATCGAAATCGGGGAAACCCTACTTTGAAATGTACATAAAATTTATACTCCTAGTATTCTGCAACATACTACTGCGAATCACCTTGAACAGCTCGCAACAACCACAAGATATGGGCACACACAACGAATATTCAAAATTGATTGAAAAAAATACACCGGATCGGTAAACAGGGAAATCTAAACAATATAGATATCTCTGACATATGGATGGTGTTTTCAATGGCTAACCGTATTACTCACAGACACGAATTATTGGTTTATTTTAACTTTTCAGATTTTTGCATTTTGGACAATGCAGCACTCCCAGGCGATATTGTTAAGTCCAAAGAGCTAGAAGACATCCATCAGATACACAGGTGCAGACTAAGTGAGCATCCACTTACAAGGAATAATCAATCCGAATTAGAGACACCAGTAATAACTAGGGCAGCCAAAAGGTAAAATTGTTAAAACGAATAATCTAATTAAATATCACATAATATCATGTTTTAAGTCGTTTCCAATGGATTTGGCTGTTGTTTATAAAATTTATAGGTTAAAATAAAAGTTAAAATTTGGATGAAAAACATTGTCAACTGTGAAGCAAAACTAAAGAACGTACAGAAGCGGTTTTCGGGAGAGTTTTCGGTTACACCCAATAACACACTATGGTGCAATTATTGTAACAAACAGGTTTCGTTTGATAAATTTCGATACGTCGAAAGCCACAGGGAATCAGACAAACACCAACGAGTATTGGAGTCGGGAAAGAAACCAGGAATGCAGCAAATGATAACTGTGAATCCTAGAAACTTTGAAGAATCGTTGGTCGCAATGATGGCTTCGTGTGGCATTGTTCTTCACAATTTTCGTAAAAAAGAATTCATTGACTTTTTTGACTCTCTTTCTCTTAAAGTACCGTCGGAAACAACAGCAAGAAACATTCTATTTAAACTATCTGGCCAATCCATAGCTAGATTAACAGAAAAAATCGCTAACAAGAAAGTCTTTATGATTGCTGACGAATCCCAAATTAGAAAGTTAAAAATCTTTTCAGTACTTATTGGAGAATTATCTAACCCATCTGTAGTATATATGTGCTATTGTAAAGTGTTAGATCAGAGTTTAAATAGCAATGAGGTTGTAAATTTAATAGACGACGTTATAAAGAAATATAGGATCAAAAAGACGAATTCTTTGCTATTCATAACTGACGCAGCTTCCTACTTCGAATGTGCCATGAAAATATTAACAATTCTATACAAAAAGCTAATACACATCACATGTCTTGCACATTTACTGCACAACGCGTGCCTAAAGGTAAAAACTCATTTTAAAAATGTGGATTTTCTGATAGCATCAATCAAAATGTTAACAGTTAAAAATCGAACAAATGCGACTCTTTTTGATGATATAGGACTACCACCAACTCCCATTATTACGCGATGGGGGAGTTGGATAAGTGCCGTTAAGTATTACTATTTACATCTAGATCGAGTTCGCGAAATTGTAAACAGTATAGAAGGTGATGGTGTTATTGTAAACAATGCAAAATCCGCCATTTCTGACGTTAATTTGATCACTGATTTAATTACCATTCAAGAAAATTATGCTCGTTTGGTCCCAATGATTACAAAGTTAGAACACAGGAATTCAACGATTGAACAGGGCTATAATCTGATAATGAGCTTAGATTTCCCTAGTGACGAAGTTGGAATTAAACAATATCTTATTAAAAGAATGAGAAAAACAATATAACGAAAATTATTGAAAAATCCAAAGATATAATTTCCCCGTATGAATATTCTCTTCTATTGAGATGCCAACCAACAAGCGCGGATGTAGAAAGATCTTTTTCTATGCTTAAAACTTTAATGAGGACGGATAGAAACTTTAAACCGGAAAATATAGAATTGTATTTCATGTTATATTATAATAAAAATGTGGGAAATGACAGGGATCTGATGAATTGATATATTAAATAAATTATTATTTTTCATAAATGTTAAAATATGTATTTTGTATAAATTATATTGGATTTTTGACTTTAAAATCCTTGTTAAAAAGAGGTTAAAATTTTTAAAAATGCGGGTAAAAAAGTTTTAAAAACATGGTTAAAATCGATAAATCTAAAGTAATAATTTTGGTTGCCCTATACATAACGTCGTTTTTAGCGCTATATAAAATATATTTCGTAATATGCTTTTTAATATGTGTACAGTCAAACCTCGATAAGATTTACAAAGTCCCGTTTTTTTCAATTTTTTGTAAATCTTACGTGTAGTTTTGGATTTTATCACGATACGACCAGAATTTTTGGAGAATCATAAATGAATATTTTA
Source organism: Mikrocytos mackini (assembly GCA_030180075.1). Lineage (NCBI taxonomy): Eukaryota > Endomyxa > Ascetosporea > Mikrocytida > Mikrocytiidae > Mikrocytos > Mikrocytos mackini. The sequence goes on from JASNJN010000848.1 coordinate 4,277, forward strand.
TGTATTTCTCAATTATAAAMCAGATGTAATCMATGGATCWCAAAATTATGATAAATTTTTATTTHTTCAAGAGYATAAATGACMAAATTTCCATGATTTYGCACTAGGCTACAACTCATAAATTTAATTACCAGAGGTTCTAAATTAGCGCTAACACCTCTATTTATAGTCACATTATACCTAGAATATTGAATCAAAATTTTTCGTTGGAATATTTTTGATACAATAAATTTTTTCCATGATTTCGCACTAGGCTACAACTCATAAATTTAATTACCAGAGGTGTTAGCGCTAATTTAGAACCTCTGGTAATTAAATTTATGAGTTGTAGCCTAGTGCGAAATCATGGAAATTTTGTCATTTATACCCATGAAAAAATAAAAATGTATCATAATTTTGAGATCCATGTATTACATCTGGTTTATAATTGAGAAATACATAAAATATTCATTTATGGTTTTTCAAAATTCTGGTCGTATCGTGATAAAATCCCAAACCACACGTAAGATTTACAAAACATGGAGAAAAACGGGACTTTGTAAATCTTATCGGGGTTTGACTGTATTCGTAAGACAATATCTAACTAAGAGTTTTTCTTGTGTCTTGTTTAAAATAGGGAGATTATCGAAATTCATGTTTTATTTTCTTAATTAGAGACTGAATCTTACAATGGAACAAGCTAACTTGTGAACATAAAGCGACGAGATTTGAATTCTTTCTCTGTGGTTTAAGTTAAAATGATTTAAGATTTTAAATATATTGACAATAACACAATCTCTAATTTTAAGTTATTCGATCTCAATACAGTGATCCATCTTTAAAAGCGATTTTATAAGATTATTCCTCTTTAATATTACCAAAAACAGGGGTTCACCAACTTTAATTTTAGAAATTTGATATTAAGAAGTTTTCAAAGACTCAAATCTGAAAACAGTACCAAATGTCAATAAACAACTTATTTGCTTCTTAAAAATTATTGTGCGACAAAAGCATATCGAAAATGTCGACCTTTTCTTAGGTTCTCCTATATAATTGATAGACAGATTTAAGGTATAATTCCAATTCACCTGGTTAAGATCACATAAAATTACAAAGTTGCCAAAATGTGATTTTAACCATGATGACTGTATAAAAGTTTTATTTTATAATTTATTAATACATTGGAATTGGATTACCATAATTATTATATAATTTATAAAATTCAATTTGCAATTCTAAATGGGGAAACCTCAAATAAACCATCTCTTATTACTGAGCTCCTAGAAATTGTTTTTAAATTTTTATAGTGAATGGCTCTAAAACATGCATGAATTACGCCAAATTGACTCTAAAACGATAAAAATTCAGCTATTTTACTAGAAAATAGGAATAATTTCATCAAAAATAACCTGAAATGACAAAATAATTCTGATTATGTATTAATAACGATATTAAATAACTATTAATGACAAATATGACTAGTTCATTTTTTTCACAAAAAATATTTGGTAAAATTTAACCAGATTATCAACTCGAATAATTCTATTTATTATTCCAAGCAGCTGTTATTTTAGTCAATTTATCTAAAAAAAATTGCCCAAAATTGCCCTATTGCCTTTTATTTCTTTTAAATATCGCTACCAGAAGCTCTACCGGACCTGAAAATCGTTCTAGAGCGTTAAAACAACGTAATAATAATCATATGTAATTATGAAAAAAATGCTTTTTTGGGAGCCCTACTTATTACCAATAGTTGCTAAATATTCTTAGGCAAGTCCCTCTAGAGTGGGAGTAAAATCCTACTTTTATGACCCACGTCTAAGAAGGAACTTGGTGTACATAATTCATGTTTTAAGAAAAATTAGCTATAAATTTTAAAGGCAATTCTCAGTGCCCCGATTATTAGTAGGGTCTGATACATATGTGGCAAAATAGTGGTAAATTATTGGATGAAATTTGACACAAAAATCCTTTATAAACTCAAAAATTTTAGTTGCCTAATATCTCTTAGTATCCACAACTTTTAGAATTTCCTTTATAATCTCTAAAAAACATATTTTCCTAACCCTAGTGAGCAGCAAAGCCTAGAATTGTGTTTATGTCTGTTATGAGCACGAATTCCCATAGCCATAATCATGTTTCGCTATAGATTCTCCGAAAAAGCCAAACAGTTTAAGTTATATTTAGAGTAATTTAATTTTTGCCAAGATATTGTTATTATCATTCTATCTATCAACATTCCCATTATATCAAGAATTAAATAAATTTGTGTTTTATCAGAAACTTGATGCTTGTAATACATGTTTTTTATATACAGTATCTCCATTGCATTGATCTATAATTCGTAAATAATTTTGTTGTGATAAATCCCATTTTGTGATTTTGGTGAATGTTGTCTATTATGTGGAATTACAAGGTTTATTAAAAGGTGTTGTTTTATATTATATAAATAAATATACAATATTTAATTTAATGTTTTAACCTTCGGAATATTGGGTTGATGGTTTTTGTAGAATGTTTGTTTATTATAAGGTTCAATTATTTTATGAATTAAAAAATTGAAAATAAAGTTTGAGTCCTATAATAAGTTAAAAGAAGTTCATTAAAACCAACTGAAGAATTTGTCCATTTAACTACGATTTACCCATTGTTGATTTTGTTTGTTTGCACATCCTCTTCTATATTGTATTTTTTTATGTTAAAATGAAGACCTTGTTTTAAACCTTTAAGTAATGTCTTTTGAAAAATTTTCTATAAAATATCTCTACATTATATTATATTAAGAAATTATAAAAATTTTAAACAAGAAAATTATATTTTTAATAACAATACTATCAAAGAACTTAATTAGTGGAATATTTTAAGTAATTTATAAATAATTTATTGTTTTATTTTGAATTGTAATAAATGATGTAAACTTAATCTTTATTGCATTATTAGTAATTTAACTTTAAAATAGATTTTAAAACTATTTTCCAAATACTTTAGACAGTTACATATCTACAACAAATAACGAAGAATTAAACGGAGAAACTATAAAAAGAACATCAATTACTCGAGTCTTATACCAATCTGTCAAAGGGTTATTGGATAAAAAATAAAAAATATTATGAGTAGGGTTCGGAATATATGTGACTAAACTTGTGGTCACATATTTTAAGTGAAATTCGACACAAAATCCTCTATAAATTCGGGTAAATTTTTAGGTATCCTATATCTAAGTATCCTCTAATTTTATACTTTCCTCTGTAATCTCTAATAATCACATATTATTCACATATTCGGTCGTTTTTTGTCACATATTTTCCGAACCCTAATTATGAGTATCACAAACTTATCCAAATCAGCCGTTTATAAATCAAAAGACGAAGTTGAAAAGAATACGATTCATGTTTTTTTAAAAAGAGGTTGCAAAGTACAAGAAAACGACCCAATAGCCAATTAAATAATAAAAGAAGTAAATACGATTAAACATGAATTGCATATAAAATCAAATAAAGATGTAATCTCAATGTATCTAACAAAACTATTTACAACCAAATAAAAAGCCGGTTATCCGAGAAAAGTTGTAAAAATAAATGCAAATAAATAGCAACGAAAACAAAGGGAAACAACTAGTGTGTTTCAATAAAACGATTAATCTACATTCTGATAATATTGTATATATTGACGAAACTGTATTTATCCGCCATATAATAGAGAAATTGGGCTATTCCCAAGTTGGTGCTGATTATGTAGAACCTGTCAAAGGTTCGAAAGGAAACAACATCACTGTGATATCCATGATATCAACCGGAGGATTGATTTGTTTCCCAAGCTTTGAGGGGATTGCTGAGTGGAAAATTCTGATAGCCATCTTCTTAACGAAATAGTGTCTATATTTTCACCTAATATAACACACATATATTGGGTAATGCTTTGCCATACCGAGCGAGTGTTTAGAACTTAAGTCTGGGAGACGGATTGCAAATAGTACTTGTCACCATATAATCCGGAATTTAATCTCATTGAAAAATAAATTTAGGAAAATAAGACCATTGTGTAACAACGTCGAAGAAATAAAAAATCGAATCGAGCAAATTATTGACGAATACGATTATATAAATAACAATTTTAATTCATATTTCCAACATGCATGCGAGGATTTAATAAAACATATAGAGAGAATGTTAGGAAATATAAGTAATTAAAATACAATGAAATACTAAAATCATTTGTTTATTATAAAAATTTAGTTATAAAATTATTGAAAATGTCTACTAATTAATTTTATTTGTCCACTAATTAACTTTACCTGTCCACTAATTAAGTTCTTTGACAGTGATATCATCATCAATATTATTGAATAAAATTGTTTAACATACTTTTGCTGAGATGAACATATATAATTGATCCTTGTATCAATGACACAGGAAATTTTAAATTTCCCAAAAAAACCGAAAGGTTAAAATGCCGTCACACCGGACAGCCCCACCGTAAAGGGACTAGGGTCAATGTCGGGCGAAAGGCCTAAACCGGCTGAAGCAGGTTCGAACTCGGTCGAACCGTAGTGGCCTGGAAAACAGGGGCCCAACGGCTCCACGAATCCAGGATGGCATAACAACTACCAGCCCGTAAACGCTAAAACGCGAGGGTATACGGCCCTTATACGAAAGGGCTGAGTGGAATGTATCCAAATGTCAAAAACCGTCAAATCACAACGAGTGATTAATTTTATTAAACATGTTATGTTTTATATAGACTGAACATCACCAATACAGGTGAGTCTATTTTTGAAACACTGTTTATTTTTGAAACAGTGAGTTGGTCCGAAAAGCATTTAAAGGCTTTCCAAGAAAGCCAAGCTTTTAAAAATGGCAAAACATGCCTTAAAAGAATAATAATACGCGTATGCTTATTATCCAAATTAATTGGACAGCATCAAGCGTTTCCCAGGTAAATCCTGAAATCGGAAAGTTAACTTTCCAAAAATGGCATGTTCCGTAAACGAGTCGCAACAAAGCCTCACCACCTATAAAGGGGCACAAGTTGCAAAAGGTACGGATAGAACATGCCATTTATCCACTTAAACCATAAAAGGCCATGGTATAAAACAACCAGTAAAGGCGCCCTTAACATTGAGGTTACAAATGTATTTGCCTCAAAAAGTGTGAAATTGCCTCAAAATCTTGTGTGTGCCTCATTTGTGCTGTGGCCTCAAAATAAAAAAAATTTTAATGGCATACMGGGGTTAAAATTATGAAAAGAATACTTGTTGGAATGCAGTAGGGTTTAAATCGGCATGTTTTTAAATGTTAACATGTTCTATATGTCTGGTTAATCTATAAAACCTCATTATTTTTGGGTGAAGAACCGATTTTTTCAAAATGTTGAAATAAGACTTCTAATTTATTTTAAACGTTGTATTGAGCAATCTGAGCGATCTTTGTTTGAGAAACTTTTCTAGGAAAACTCCGATTTTGATATTTATTCTACGTTACATGGAATAATTGAATTTCGGAAAATTTTCATTACACAACACATAAATTTATTTTATATTACTTTGAAAACGTTTATGGCAAATTGTAGGATAGATATAGATAATATCTAAAAGAAACGGAATTTTAAAGGATTGGGGTATATTTTAAAGTCGTATGAGGCACACACAAGATTTTGAGGCAAACACACATTTTTGAGGCAATTTACACATTTTTGAGGCAGATTCAATTGTAGCCGATCTTCCGAAATTGTCTACACCCTTCCGACTTCGATCGATTCTTAGATCTCGAACTCGACAACGGCATCTCCGAGATAGCCAAGATCCTAGATCGAAGAAACGCTTCCCGTAATGAGTACAGTACACACCGCGTGCAAACCATGTCTCACAATAGGGCTAGCAACAGTAGTTTCAAGAAAAGACCTCAAGGAGGACGAAACACAAACCAACGCCCGAACAGAAGAGGACCCTTTTGCACTTACCACAAGACGAATACGCACAGCACTTCAGACTGCAACGCATTAAAAATGAGAGTCAGCCTTACTACTCAAATGGTTCGAAATACGACCAGAAAAAGGACTGGATCGAAACAAAGACGACAAAAGCAGCTCGTCCCAACACCGTGCTATAGAGGACAATCCACACGATTATCTAGGAAGTATCAATGGGCGCCAATCGTCTATCTGCCTAGACTCAGGATCCTCAATTTCACTAATGCACAAAGAACGTGTATCTGATTTCAACGTCCAAATGCTACCCTTAAAGACCGAGCAATCTTTCGCTTTAGCACGCCCAAATTTAAAAAGTAGCACCATATATCGCACATTGCTTTCGAAAAATATAACCAAAACCTGGGTATGTTTAAAAAATTTAACTATAATTTATTTCTATCTATAATGTATAATAAATTTATAATAAGTCCTGAAGTTTTGGTTAAATACGTAAAAACGCTACTTTGGCCCAAACAAACGTGTTTGTTTTAAAGTCTTAAAGAAATATTCATATTAAGTTTGAATATGAACTACTAGCCGATATTGCTATCAATACACTCTCTGTGAGATGTATAAATATTGTTTATAAACTTTTGTCAAAAATCAAGCATTTAGACGAAGAAAATAATTTTTATTTATTATTTTTCTTTTAAATTGTAATGATTCTTAGCACCATATATCGCACATTTAAAAATGTGCGAAAATGCCGAACTTGAGCATAGGGCTCATTTTAATTCTTCCCCAAGTTTTTGGTGTTTCCACAAATTTATGCGTTTTCCACAAATTAGTATCTAAAACAAATCAGTTTGCGAGTTATTCGAATGTTTAAAACATACTTTTAATAATTTTTAGCAAAATAAACCTCTTTTCGGACTTTTCAAAAACATCACCAAAAAAGTCTGTCTCTTCCCAAAGTTTATGATTTCCCGCGAGTTTTTTGGGATACTTTAGAATTCGACGGGAAACCATTTTTTGAACCCAAAATTTATATACTCGGTTAATACTTGTGTAATTAATCTAAAATTTATTCAAGTTAGGTTTTAAAATCGTATATTTTAAGCGGTATGGTAGTATATGATTTTTAAAATTATTATTTTCAAGAATTCCCAGCTTATGATTTTTAAAATATTAAATTTTAGATTAATTACACGAGAATTAACCGAGTATATAAATTATTGGGTTTTAAAATGGGTTTTCTGTCGAATTCTGAAGTATCCCAAAAAACTCGGGGGAAATCATAAACTTGGGGGAAAAGTATTAAATTTAAGGAAGAATCAACCTTTTGGCGGTGTTTTTGAAAAGTCCGAAAAGAGGTTTATTTTGCTAAAAATTATTAAAAGTATGTTTTAAACATTCTAATAACCCACAAACTGATTTATTTTAGATACTAATTTGTGGAAACACAAAAAACTTGGGGGAAAATACAAGATTTGGGGCAGAATCATAGCAAACCTGAGTATAGCCCAGAAAAATGTTGAAAACACACTTATTTCTATTTTAATGTAAATATGAAATATTTTAATCTTTATTTAGAGAATTTAAAAGGATCAGTAGCTATTTTGATGTATTAACAACAACTTGTTAAATTTTACAGCTTCGATTAAGTTTGAAAATTGTCAACAAATAATTTTATTACTGTGCTCTAAAAATAAGTTAAATATGACAATTTAAATGTCTATGGTTTCGGATAATGTTTTATATGAATAATATAGTTAACAGAAAATAACATGATGTGAAACAATAAATTATGTAATAAAGTAAATTCGGGTCTGAGCGAATTTTTAGGCAATGCAGAATCACGGGGATGAGAAGAATAGTATCAAAAACAATCATTTTCTTATAAATTCAAATTTTATTTTGTCTATCATCGATTTAAATAATAGTAAAAATGAGTTAGATATATTTCGAATGGAAATCTCATAACAAAAAAAATGATCTCTGGAATCTTTCGAGAAATCGAGCACACTAGTATATAATAGTAGTATGCACAAAGCTGAAAAAATTTCAAAATCTCAAATATGCGTAAAGTAATTTTGAAATTTCTCAGCCCAAAAACTTTTGGGCTGCGATTTTCCAGCCCAAATTTTGGCCACTCTCCTTTGAAATATCTATAAAACCTTCAAAATTTTATTTCTTTTATACAGTCAAATAACTTAATTAGTGGACAGTTGAACTTAATTAGTGGAATTTTTTATAAATAATTTTTTAATTGATTAAATCGGCGATACATGTATTTCTTCATTCATATTTTTAAATATTCATAAAAGGAATTGGCACAAGAATATTGGAAACAAAAATTGGGAAATATAAGTAATTAAAAAACTTAGAAAAAGATTAATTTAAACATTTCTATCTCAAAAATCAATTAAAAAATTATTTATGAAAAATCCCACTAATTAAGTTCTTTTACTGTATATTATCTATATTCATCCTACAATCAACCAGAGACATCTTAAAAATAAGATAAACCAAATTTATGTGCTCTGTATTAACGTTTTATTTAATATTAATGGGTAGGTAAAAACATATATGGGCATTTTGGGCGCCAAAAGTCTAAATAAAAAGTAAGGTCGAAAAGTTTTTTCGCAAATCAAACTAAAGTTGAACAACACAAAAAGTCGTTTTCGTAGATGTGAAAAAACTCAAAATGCGAAAAACATTTTTTTGCATTGGAGCTGAATTATGATTTTGGCCCATGTGTTTTTTCTCGGATGCGTAAATTACCAACAAGAGCCATTTGCTATTTTTTACAAAAAACACCGAATCTGGGGACGGTATCCAAAAATAAAAGCACGTTTTTAGCATCTAAATTTTTGCCGTTATTTTTGGTGCGAATATTGTTTTTTGCCATTTTTCGCATCAATTTTGCTAAAAAATTATATCTTTTAGATTTTTGCAAAAAAATTAGCAAATTTTTTTAATTGCGAATTTTTTTATTTTTCGCAAATGCAAAAAAAGTCGCTTGTTTTTGATATATGTGCCATTCGCTAGCAAAATACCCATCTGTGGTTAAAAAACTCGACCAAAAAAATTTTTCTCGAATCTTATTTTTCAGCATGTGGGAAGTTCATTGTCCTAATTTTTTTGGAAATTTCTGGGGAGGCTTTACTCCTCACTGCTCCGTCAGATCCCATGCCTTCCCAACAATTTTGATTTGTCAGGAAAGTATGAGTAAATTATTCGAGTGGGGATTCGAACTCAGGTGCCTGTCCTGAAAAGTTAAAATGTTAATCACAGGGTTGCGTTTATGACAGGCATAAACCCTTTATGACATGACATGGGTTTTAACCGGTATAAACCGGATTAAACCATGTCAAAAACCTCAAAAATTTATATTTTGAAAATATTTTAAAAATTCCAAAAATAATCTCAGTCGGAATTACTTAACGTAATCTCATGCGATTAGAAATAAAATATTTCCTGAAAAATCAAAAATCTCCAAAATCAAAGTAATAAAATATAAAAATAAAAATTTGCTAAAAATCGAAAATTTTATCCCCAAAATCTTCCAAAAATTAGTTCCTACCAAATTTTAGGTTTATGCCGGGTAAAACGTCAAAAAGGTTTATGACATGACGGTAATATCCGGTTTTTACCAGGGTGGTAAAAACCAGGTGGTTTTTACCTTACAACCCTGGTTAATCATCATAACTCCGACCTATTCTAGAAAATTTTATATAATAAAATCAAAATAATTTAGCTAGGCCCGATTTACAAAGGATTTTAATCTCTGTATTGGTTTATAACATTTAAAATTAACTATTTTTACATTTATTATTGATATTAGACAAATATTTATTCATTTCTTTGAATATATTGAATATCAAAACATAGAATGATTTGAACAAAAGCCAAAGTTAAGTATTTTAATTAAAGTTTTCTCGTGCAATACACAATACATGTCCCCTAATACATTATTAATGGTCCAAAATAATTATCGAACAGTTATGCCGTGAGGAATGAGTTTATCAGAAACACACACCTTTTTTTAATTAACACAAATGATTTTTTTTGTTTATTTGGGATGTTTTATTTGTTTTGGATAATTTATCTAGTCGGATTAATATAATGTTGAATATTATACGATTGTTATGATTAGGGCAACCCAAATGCAATTTTTGTAATTTTTTGTATGTTAGTCAATGAACCCTGAAAAGTCGTTTTCTGGCCTCCAAATTGTATATAGTCGCCTCTACAAAAAGTTATAAATGCAAATAAAAACGTAACTGCAAATTATGTACAAAAAAGTGATTTTTTATAATTCTTCACCCGCGAATTTGCTAATTATCGTTTATTGAACGAGATATTTTATAAATACATGCCAATATGCGCAAATAACCCAAAAGATGAGTATATAGCGACATTTGGAATGCTCTATAAAGTAAGTTACTTATTTTTTACTTTAAGATAGTGATTTGTTCATATTCATATGTAATGATAAAATCAAATCAGATTTATTTTATATAAAATACCTTATTTCAGTGTTGTTATAAAGTGTACAAAACTATAATAATATCTCCCATTTGGGTATAAWCWGGTTTAAACCAGTTTATACAAGTTTACTCMACACATTTTCAGTATAAAATCAAAATTTWAAAAAAWTTATTTCTAATAAATTCTGGAGCATTTYCTATAATGTTGTGTATATTTAACARAATGTGGAGAAATYTYGAKGAAATTATTATCTTTCATGAAAAGTAATTTCCAAAAAAAATTGTTATCTTTGGATTTTATGATTTTATGATTTTTGACATTTTAAATTTCCTGAAATTTCCTTTAGTATGTTATTTTGCAATTTAGACCATCTGGATAAATTTTCACATGTCGATACATATTCCAAATATTATAATTAAAAAGCATTTAAGCTACCTCGAATTTCGGGTAAAAATTAACGTAATCCCATTCAAACCTCAGCATTATCCATCGGTTTTAATCAAATGATTAAACCCGTAAAAACGATGCTTATTTCAAATATTTTCTTGGGTTTTATTTAATAAAAATATTAATATTAATGTTCTTTTATGCATAGCCTTGATCATATAGTCATTCATAGAAAAACGACTTTTGTTATACTAAATAGATTGAACCAGGTGGTTTGTCAAAATAATTGATGGCGCTGCAATCGACTCAACTGGGTAATTTTAAAAGTCCTAATGGAAACCCTAAATCTAATCTAGGACTACAAAAGTTCTAAATATTTATTTTTTCTTTCATATTTACATCTTTGGTCAGCCCCATATTGGATCCTAGCATTACCAACAGTTAAATATATTTCTAGCATGGGAGATCGCTATTATATCAAGAAGAAATGGTAGGGCGCTTTTCAGTCTCCTTTCACCAATACTATTTTGATGTGAATTTATTAGAAGCTGTTCTGGTGTATCTCGATATGCTTGTCTATTTAATTAGATTTTATATTGTGGCTCAACATTTTGTGTTATATTATCTAGTTGGCATTTATATCAAATCGGAATGTTCATGTCCTTGGACAGATCAAGTGAAATTTTTTTAATTCCCAGAAATTGGAATTTTATACATAAAATTTCTCGATTAATTCATCCTCTTTTTCGGGAAATAGATTTTAAAATGCATTCCCAATTCACGATAAATTAGAGACTCGGAAAATTCAAACTATACACAAAATAAACATTATATAAAATATATATAGTTAATTTTTATAGAAAATAATGAATTTCGTGGTTTGATAATGTGATTATTAAACCAGTTTTTACTGCAAATTATGTACAAAAATAAAAAAGCGTTAGTACAAATAATGCATTTTTATTGCGCAATAAATGGGTTGCCCTAATGATAAGTACCCCGTCTAAATTTTATTTGTTGGACTTTATAAAAATTACGGACAAGATGACCACAGAAATTTGTTTTGATGAATTAAAAGACAGTTTGGCCAACTTTAAACTTTCTATAAATAGGGACATTGTTGCTTTGGTTAATGATGGGTGTGCAATGATGGTCAAGGTAGGAGAGATTTTTAAAGGATTGCATGTAATTTGTCTTGCACACACTATCAATCTCGCAGTTGTTGATACTTTGTTTAACAAAAAACGAAAGTAAAGAACCGGTTGAGTATGAAGAAGATGATGGTACAGATTCTTTGGAGAGTGATGAATCTTTTAATGATTGTTAGGGCAACCAAAAATAGCAGCTATAAAATAGCATTATTAGCACTTATAAAATCGAGTTTTCATATAAAATAAGCATTTATAATCACTGTTTAATTCACCAAATAAATCATTTTTATATTGATTTATATATTAAATATTTTGTTGAATTGAAACTCTTGGATGATCTGAAATATGTTTCGATATTATTTCGAATATCCAAACAATTTAATCAATATATACGAAGTTTAAAATGATACTTAAGAGAATTCCCAATCTTTTATTTCAGACTACAAAATATTTAATGTGTATTTAAATATTTTCATTGAATTCAGTTCATACCATAGATGGGCATTTTTTAGCCAGTCATTCGCTAAAAAGTTTTCGAGGTTAAAAAGTTTTTTGGCAAAATGGAGGATCTACTAATTTTCAYTTTTGGCAAATCGGCGATTTCGTCAAAAAACAAAATTTGCCAAAAACTATTTTTTGCCAGTCAATTGATTTGGCAATGACTAATCGTGTTTTTTGCTGTGATAACTTTAGAAGTAAAAAAACAATTTTTGCAAAAAAACTCCTAAAAAAAGATCTTTTTAGCACGTTCTTGCCAAATTCCAAAATGCGTTTTTCGCAAATTAAGTTCAGAACTGTTTTGCCAAAAAACCCGGATTGACTAGTTTTTTTAGCCCTAAAAAACTTCTAAAAAGACTAGAAACATGGCCTCATTTTTTAGGAATTTTTTGGACACGCAAATTGAGGTTTTTTTTGCAAATTTGAACGCGAAAAAATCATTTGATTTTTTTTAGCATTTTTGATATGAAATATATATTTAGAACAAAATTTTCAAATATAAATTCTCTAATAAAAAAAAAATTAAAAAAAATTTTTTAATGCCCAAAACAACGTTTTTAAGGTTTAAAAAAAATTTTTGAAAAAAAAATTTTTTTTTGGATTTAAGGTGTTTACCTTAAAATTTTTTGAAAAAGTCGACCTCTTAAAACATGAAAAAATTTTGAAATTTTTTGTTCTGTTTATTTTCGAGAGATCTACAAAAAAAACCTCCTTAGAAAAATTTTGAATTTTTTGGTCAACTTAAAATTGGATTTTAAAATTTGTAACAAAAAATGCCCATATTTGGGTGGTCCATATAACCTAAACTTTTTCGAATTTTTTTTCAAAAATGCTTTAGCTTGGAGCTTTTGCTTTTATAGCATTCTAAAAAAAATTTCAGAAAAAATTTTGGTTTCAAATAGTAGTTTTTCGATGTCGACTTTTTGCACTAAAATCCAAAATTTCGAAAAAAAAATTAAAAAATTTTTTTCCAAAAAAATGTTTAAAATGTCATAGAAACTTTATTTTAGTCTATAAAAAATTTTTTTTGAATCCGTACATGCCCGTAACCTAATTTTAAAATACTCTTTAGCTCAATTTTAGTTATATTGTTATCATGTTTTATAACTAGTTTATAATACTATCTTTCTAAAATATATGCTGATATAACCGCGAGTAGAGTGTGAAACTACCGAACAACATTGAAAAAATAAATTTTAAAAAACTGAAACACGGATATCTTATCTAAATTMAATGAAGGCAAATACACCATCTTTTTAAATGAAAATTTGGGCCTGTTTATAATGACATCATTATTATAGTTTATTTAAAAATTATGCCTTAGTTAACCCTTTCGCGACCAGGTTGTAAAATAATGTACAACCATAATTTTCCATTAACGACCAGGTTGTAAAATAATGTACAACCACAATTTTCCATTAACGACCAGGTTGTAAAATAATATACAACCATAATTTTCCATTA